>KE151017.1:29800-51189 GCA_000411095.1 Aethionema arabicum
GAATGGAATGTGAATGTCGGCTAGGTTAAAGACTTGGGGGAGTTTTGTGAAGATTAAGTCTTCATGGGCCGACGNCTCGTAAAATCTCCGTCTCTTTTACGTTTTAAAGCACAACCAAAACAAAAGCATCACAAGATCTAGCTCAAGAACGTACAATAATCTTCTTCAATTTGGATTTCGTTAATTTTGGCGAAATCTTTCATATTAACAATATGATATTCGAAACCATTGGTTTGAGTAGCGAATAAGAAGAGAAAAGAGATAAATCTGGGATTATAAGAGTGTCTGATTTTCACGAAAAAAAAGTGAGAAAATTGGTAATTTTCGCGTAAAATCGCGATTTAGAGTTACATAAGTGTTTTTTGTGTGTTTTCATCGATTTAATTAAACCCAATATTCTAATAAATAACAAATTTTTGCAAAAATTAACGGTTTATTGACATGAGGGATTATACCCCCAAATTAGAAAAAGTACGGGTTTAAAAAACTAAATTAAAAGATTTGAGGTTTTCTCACCAAAACAGGATAAATTATGGGTCATTTCACTATGACCCCAAATTAATATTGTTGTTTTACTGTTTTTCAAG
This sequence comes from Aethionema arabicum, assembly GCA_000411095.1. Lineage (NCBI taxonomy): Eukaryota > Viridiplantae > Streptophyta > Magnoliopsida > Brassicales > Brassicaceae > Aethionema > Aethionema arabicum. The sequence continues at coordinate 30,388 of KE151017.1, forward strand.
TTAATTAGTAGAAAGTGAAAAAAAGAGGGGTAATTAGTACAAGAATCTATAAAAAAAAATTGCAATAAATAATTATTAGTGAATAATTTATATACAACCAAAAAACGCAAAATTTGGACATCATTGAATTGATAAGAGATTGTGTGTAGGACATGTTTTACACTAACAAAACCATAAAATTAGGTAAAAATTGGGTCACTTTTAAACCAAAATCCCTAATTCCACCATATTCTGCCATTTTATTTTCTAATCTAAAAAAAAAACTAAATCTAATCTATTTTCAATTTAACGTATACGACATGTAATACTTTAGGGGATCCTTTATATTTCTTTTAACTTAAAAAATAATATTTAAAAACAAAGCAATTTAATTATTTTGAACGCACTCAAAAAATTCTTCACGCGTAATGTATTAACTTCTTTAGGAAGTAACCGAACCCCTATCTCACTTTAATATAAATTCACACGTGTCATGTCGACCGTTACGTTTTATTTCGTTGACCAATGAAAACAAAGACTTAATGTTTATATACTGCCACGTGTCCCCATACGGTTTCAATCCTCTGCTTCTCAGAAACTTCATATTTATATGGAATCAAAGCAAAATCCAAAGTTAATTTCTATGTTAGGTAATTTTTTTTAATTTATTGCTATAATCTTTTTTAAGGTTAAAAATACAAATTTGGTACAAAATGTGAGTTTCGTGATGCATCAGCATTACTCAGAAACTTCGTAGATGGATCATAAAATAACCGACTAAGAACAAAAACTTATATAAATACAACAAATCCGCCATTAAAATTCATCCATTTCTCATCTTTCAAACACAAACACAACAATGGCGGATCATAACAATGTACTACTTCTTCTTAATCTCCCAAAAAACTTAACCAAATCAACCAAAAAATGGCATTTAGCATTCATCAAACTCTACTGTTCAAGAACTCTCCAAAACTGCACCAAAAAATCAATCTCAATTCCTCAATTCTCCTCTCGTTCCCTTTCATACACCACCATTGATCTCAATCAAGAACAAGATCAAGATCATCATAACCAATTCAAGATCAATCAAGAAACGTTAAACGACATTGTCAAGAACAAAAACCAGAAAAAGCTCGATTCTTTAGGTGGCCCCACTGGTTTAATCTCTGCTCTCAAGACACATACTCGTATTGGGATTTCAGAAGAAGTCTCAGAGATTGAAACTAGACGTTCAACGTTTGGTTCCAATACTTACACAAGACCACCTTCCAAGACTCTACTTTACTTCATCGTAGAAGCTTTTAAAGACTTAACTATACTCATCCTCCTCGCCTGTGCAACACTTTCTTTAGGATTTGGCATCAAAGAACATGGATTAAAAGAAGGTTGGTACGATGGAGGAAGCATTTTCGTTGCTGTTTTCTTAGTCGTTGCAGTCTCTGCAATCAGTAACTTCAGACAAAACAAACAATTCGATAAACTCTCTAAAGTCAGTAGTAACATCAAGATTGATGTCATAAGAAACAGTCGTCGTCAAGAGATTTCAATTTTTGAAATCGTTGTTGGTGACATTGTTTGTTTAAACATAGGAGATCAAGTTCCTGCAGATGGAGTTTTCGTCGAGGGTCATTCTTTACAAGTAGATGAATCAAGCATGACTGGTGAAAGTGATCATGTTGAAATCAGTTTAACCGGGAACAAATTCTTGTTTTCCGGTACAAAAATCGCTGATGGGTTTGGGAAAATGGTGGTTACATCTGTTGGTATGAACACAGCTTGGGGAGAAATGATGAGTCATATCTCACGTGATACTAATGAGCAAACTCCTCTGCAATCTCGTTTAGATAAGCTAACTTCTTCTATAGGTAAAATTGGTTTACTTGTAGCGTTCTTGGTTCTTGTGGTGTTATTAGTTCGTTATTTTACTGGGAATACAAAGGATGAGAATGGAGAACGTGAGTTTAATGGTGGAAGAACAAAGAGTGATGATATTGTAAATGCTGTGATTGAAATTGTAGCTGCTGCTGTTACAATCATTGTGGTTGCTATACCTGAAGGTTTGCCTTTAGCTGTGACTTTAACTTTAGCTTATTCAATGAAAAGGATGATGAAAGATCAAGCTATGGTTAGGAAGCTTTCAGCTTGTGAAACTATGGGGTCTGCTACGGTTATTTGTACTGATAAAACTGGTACTTTGACGCTTAACCAGATGAAAGTAACTGATTTCTGGTGTGGTCTCGAAACAGGAGAGATTTCTGGTGAGTTCTTGGCTTTGTCTCAAGAAGTTGTTGAGATTTTTCGTCAAGGAGTGGCTATGAACACTACAGGGAGTGTTTTTAGAGGTGGTTCTAGATTAATGGAGTATGAGTTCTCTGGTAGTCCAACTGAGAAAGCGATATTGAGCTGGGCGGTTCAGGAGCTGAGAATGGATATGGAAGAAGTGATTTCAGGGCATGATGTTGTTCATGTTGAAGCTTTTAATTCAGAGAAGAAGAGGAGTGGTGTTTTAATGAGAAAGAAAGGTGAAAACAGAGGTTATGTTCATTGGAAAGGAGCAGCTGAGAAGGTTTTAGCTATGTGTTCAACGTTCTATGATGCTTCTGGAAGTGTAAAAGATATGGAAGAAGAAGATAAAATCAAATTCGAGAAGATTATTGAATCTATGGCAGCTAAAAGCCTCCGTTGCATAGCCTTTGCGTATTCACAAATCCATGAAAACAGCAAACAGAAGTTACAAGAAGAGAATTTAACCTTACTTGGGATTGTAGGCATTAAAGATCCGTGTAGACCAGGGGTCAAGAAAGCCGTAGAAGACTGCAAATTCGCTGGAGTAGCCATTAAAATGATCACTGGAGACAACATTTTCACTGCAAGAGCAATAGCTACAGAATGTGGGATTTTAACACCTTCAGATGAACAAAACACTGAAGCTGTAATCGAAGGGGAAGAGTTCAGAAACTTTACAGATGAAGAACGGTTACAGAAAGTTGAAAAAATCAAAGTAATGGCGAGATCTTCACCTTTTGATAAACTTCTAATGGTGAAATGTCTTAAAGAGATAGGTCATGTTGTTGCAGTTACTGGTGACGGTACAAACGATGCACCAGCTCTTAAAGAAGCTGATATAGGCTTATCAATGGGGATTCAAGGAACTGAAGTAGCTAAAGAAAGTTCAGATATCGTAATTCTTGATGATAATTTCGCATCTGTAGCTACAGTTTTGAAATGGGGAAGATGTGTTTACAACAACATTCAAAAGTTTATTCAATTTCAGCTCACAGTTAATGTAGCAGCTCTTGTGATTAACTTCGTAGCTGCTGTTTCAGCTGGTGAAGTTCCTTTAACTGCAGTTCAGTTACTTTGGGTGAATTTGATCATGGACACACTTGGTGCTTTAGCTTTAGCTACAGAGAAACCAACGAATGATTTAATGAAGAAGAAACCAGTAGGAAGAACAGCACCATTGATCACAAACGTCATGTGGAGGAATTTGTTAGCTCAAGCTTTTTATCAGATTTCTGTGTTGTTGGTGCTTCAATTTAGAGGGAGATCGATATTTGGAGTAACGGAGAAGGTGAAGAACACATTGATCTTCAACACTTTTGTTCTTTGTCAAGTGTTTAATGAGTTTAACGCGAGAAGTGTTGAGAAGAAGAATGTTTTCAAAGGTATACACAAGAACAAGCTTTTCATGGGGATTATCTTTGTCACCATTGTTCTTCAAGTTGTGATGGTTGAATTCTTGAAGAGATTTGCTGATACAGAGAGGCTAAATTTGGGGCAATGGGGTATATGTGTAGCCATTGGAGCTGTTTCATGGCCAATTGGGTGGTTGGTTAAATCTGTACCGGTTCCAGAGAAGCATTTCTTCAGCTACCTGAAGTTGAAGAAGAAGACATGAAAATTATTTTATTTATTGATCTGTTATTTTACATTGTAAAGGAGATTTCAGATTTCATTATATATAAAAGCAATCGTTTTCTTTTATATATATGGTACAGTTTCAACTTTTGATAAGACACAAGTGAAGTAGTTTAAGAGTGAGTTTGGGTTTTGTCTTTAAGCTGGAACTACTTCTGGTAATCTGCCATTTTCTGCTGGGGTTAAGCTGTCGTAGTAATCAACGAGAACTTGCCATCCACCTGGACACATGAAACCATCTGGAGGGTTTTCTTTGTTCTTAGCTAATGTGCGCATCTGAAATCAAACAGAGAAGAGTTTTGTTCTTAGCTAATGTGCGCAACTAAACACTTTAGACCATTAAAGAATGTGGAACAGTGTTGGGGTTGTTTTGTACCTTAGTGCCGGAGATGAACAAGAAATCTTGAGGTCTTGAAGGATCAAAGAAAGCCATCTTGCCTTGTGTCTTGTCATATGCAGCAACCTGTTGAATGGAATATGATTAGTTGAAGAGAAGCCAAATTGCGGCAAAATCGGCGGCTATTGAGTTGTTTTTGGTACCTTGAAAGGAAGGATATTGAGTCTTCCAAGTCCAGGAGCCATGCTTAGTACTTTCTTGCCGTGATCAGCGTCGTATAGATCTCGTTTTTCTACTGGATGGCCCATGCCAGCTGGGTCTCTACCGACGATGTAGAAGTTAGCACCAGCGTTGATTCTAGCCTTTGCGTGCCATTGAACTTCTGTTGGACCAGCATAATGCATTGGAGATGGGAATATTGAAACTACTGTAGTTTCTGGATCAAGAACACCATCTTCTAGCACCTGTTGATTCGTAAATCAATTGTTGATTGAAATCTATACTCTGCAATCTCTTAGAATGAAGTAAGAACAGCAAGATTTGTATTATTACCTTCTCGTGCTGCTTCATTCGCCAACTAAGAGGAACATCATCAGCTTTTGTGTAGCCTCCAAGTGGGTGAAGAAGAAGGATTGGGTTTTTATATCCCATCTCAAGAAGCCTCCTACGAGTATCTGTCATAAGGAGGGCGTGACCGTTGTGGACTGGGTTCCTGAGCTGGAAAGCAAAGACAGCATCTGCACCACGCTTCTCTAATTCTTTACGGAGTTCAGAAGGGGAGAGTCTGAAACGGTCAAGGCCATCATTGTACTTAACAGGCTCTAAAACCTCAAGATCCCCACCAATGAGCCAGTTCCCAGCGTTGGTTATAGCTTCTTCTACATAAGGTAAACCTGGAGCTGTTGTGCCCCATGTTCTAGCTATCCTTTCTTCCTTGGGATGCTTGTAAATCTCAATGCTGATCACACAAAAAAACAGTCACAATAAACAAATGTATAGAAACAAACTTTAAATTCCCCAATTCTTCAGGACCGAATCAGATCTAGCCAAGTCAATCATCAATATCTAACACTAAACTAGTCCTAAGTCAGAAAGGTGGAATTTATCATCTAAGTAGCAATGGAGATGTTGAAATCAAATTGAATACATCATCTAAGTAGCAATGGAGATGTTAAAATCAAATTGAATACATCATCTAAGGAGCAATCGAGATGTTGAAATCAAATTGAATACATCATCTAAGGAGCAATCGAGATGTTGAAATCAAATTGAATACATCATCTAAGTAGCAATGGAGATTTTGAAATCAAATTGAATACATCATCTAAGTAGCAATCGAGATTTTGAAATCAAATTGAATACATCATCTAAGTAGCAATCGAGATTTTGAAATCAAATTGAATACATCATCTAAGTAGCAATCGAGATGTTGAAATCAAATTGAATCTATCATCTAAGCAGCAATGGAGATTTTGAAACCAAATTGAATCTATCATCTTATTCGATTAATTTAGAGAATCATGAATTCTATTAAGCAATTGATGAGTATTGTGTGTGATGAACTTACTCGTTGAGGATAGCAACGGGATTACCGTCGGAATCGACAAGTGCGACTTTTTTAGACTCGCCGATTTGTGCCTTTTGTTCATCGTCTATAGCAAGGACGATAGGCACTGACATATTGACGACGGAACCGTCGTCAAGACGTAGCGAGTTGAAATGAAGAGTTTGGAGGAACTCGGATTCTCTCATGAACCCTCCGAGTGGGCTAGCCCAGCCTTCGCTGAGAACGTGCATCCATTGCAAATCAATCGTCGTAAGCTCCACACGTGGCAGCTCCGCCGCCTCGTGCTTCTTCTCCCGCCGCCGTGATTCATCCACCACAAGCTCCACCAGCTTCCCGCCGTCAGGTTCGATTAACCCAGCCCGAACCTGGAACGAATCTCCTCCGCGACGGATGCTACGGCTCCGCAACGTCGAAGGGAATGAAACCGAAGCGGTTGCGACCGCGAGGGAGAAATTGGAGTTTTGGGATTTGGTAAGTGGATGAGAAAGGAAAGGGGTTTTGCTGATTACAGCAGCCATGGAAGCCATTGTAGAGAGAATTGAAGCAAAAAACAGTGATTTAGATGTGAAATTACCCTTCTAGGGTTCCACCTGCTTCAAGCTTCTTCTCTAAAATCGTTTGTTCAGAATTCAATAAGGAAATCGAATGGATATTGTGGAGATTTATAGACCAGAGAGTGGCTTAAGGGTCCATCTCTGCAACTATTATGTACCTGGACACTTTCTACTTTTAATTAAAATATAATTAATATTAATTAATTATTTTTTTACCGCATTAACAATGTTTTATAACTGATTAATCCGATTCATTGCTTAGAAAAATCCGCTAGATGTAAATATTTGTTTTGATTTTGATGTTTTAATTAAAAAAATTTTCAAAATTAGAATATAAAATATATAAGAGGTATATATAAAAAATCAGAATAATTCTATTTTTTAGTTTGAGTTTCAATTTAAATTTAAATTGAATTCGAATAACTTGAAAAATTTTGAATTTATTCGATAAAATTTAAAATAAAAATAAATTTATCATTGATTTTTTTATAAACAATAATATGTGAGTTAATTGTTTTATTTTAAAAATTTAATGTCCCGATTTTATGATATACTCGTAAAATATAATTTTATTGTATAATTTTATTTAGTATCCGAATATATCTGAACCGATCTAATTTTTTTGTACTGGAATTGTTCGATTTTGTTTTAATCTGAAATAAAATATAATTACTCTTATTTGAAGGGTTTTTTTTTCAAATATTATTGAAATCTATTAACCATAATTTTAATTTATTTTATTTAAATCAATTTTTTTCTCAATTAAATCAGCTATATTTACTTAGTTTTTATCGGTATTTTTTTTTTGTCGTCTATCGGTATTTTACATAGAAAAATGTATGATTGTAAATTCTTATGTTTTTTTTAATTAACTAAAAATGAATTTATTGAATAATTCGAAGTAGTAGGTACCCACAATACGGAAAATATAAATAATTAATTTTCTTATTATATTTCCCTATGAGTCACTAATATTTGCCAAGGTTCCAAACACGCCGTCTACTAGTAAATTGTTTTATTGGTCTAATTATTATCCATTTTAAAATAAACTCATAAATATATGTAATGTATATTGTTTTTGCTTTATGATCTCACAAGGAATCTTCACACTTCAAACAAAAAAATAGTTTAATTAATTAAGATTAGACAAATAATTTAATAAAACAATGTTAAAGAAAGTAAAACAAAATTAAATAAATTCAAAAAGTTAGTAGAAAAAGTGAGGTCAGGAGGAGGACCGATGCTACAGTTGAATATATCCAAGAATACGGTCAGGTTCGAACACCAATATACAAATCAAGTTGGTTATAGTATATAATATTAGGATCACTCCAATTGCCACGTCACATCACGAATATTTTTCTCAAGATTTTACTTTTATCAGTTTTATAATATTGTTTTTTTTTCAGAGAAATCTCAATAAATAAATTAATGGAGATCACAAAAATATATCAACACTCGACCGTTTAAAATAAATTGTGATGTTCCTTATAATCATGAATATCAAACGAGTAAATAATTATAGGATTTACTCATGGATTTGTCATATTATTTGATTTTTTTTAGTATTACTTTTTCTTTCAAAGTATTTGATTTTTAAATTTTTTTTATTATAATTATAATTCTAATATGCCATTAAATTTGTAAAATTTACAAACCAGTATAAGAATTTATTACATTTTTTTATTGATTAGTTATAGATAATTTTAAAGAAAAAGAATGTGTATTTTTTATGGGAAAATGTTGAAAAAAATATGATTAAAAAAAATAAAACATTTAATATATGGATTAATAATATTTTCTAAAAAAAGGAAAAATCATAGAAAATCAAACAATATTAGACAGATGGAGACTATTTTTCGGGTATAATTTGAAAATAGTAATAAATTATGTATTGGATACTGTAGAGAAAAAGAAATTGGGATACAATCATATAATTAATAACATTAGTTGATTTAATAAAACGTTTAATTATTGTGCTGCTCAGCTTTGACCTGATGAATTTTGGACCGAAGCTGCCCACGAAATTATCTAAGTGTTGTTAGAGGCTGCTCTTGCCACACGTGGGAAATATTATTAAAGCTGGAAAGTTGGTAGGCTGGTAGCTCAATTATCTACATATAATATATATTTTTTAATTATTTATATAAAGTTTATAATCTATAGTATTTTTTATATATTTATATTAGAAAGTATAAACATTTTGATTAATTTTTATTTTGGTAAATTTAGGTAAAGGTAATATATATATATATATGTATATATAATGTGGTGTGATTGACCAGTTTCTTGGTGGTTTGGGCTTCACATTCAACATGTGTCAAATTAAACAAACATGAACGACCTACCAAGTTTTCTCTCCTAATTATCCACCGGAGAATTAAATTAGTAACCAAAAATAAAAATAAAATACACATATAATATATTTAACTTAATCTTAAGGATTTGGTATTAGGACAACTACTTAGTTCGTCATCGACCTATTTTCATAAAAAAACGTATAGATACTTTTAGGCTTTACACGTTACAATGATTTTTCACTTTTCATTGTTTTTAAAACAAAAAGAAAAAAAAATTATTCCAATAGTATTGTGTTTCAAAACTGAAAAGAGGTATATTATTATTTGTTTTCATAGAAATTCTACTTTTAAAAAACAAATTAGGAATGAAAATTTTGTTTTGTAAATATACTTGAAACATATGCATATTTTTGTACAATTTTTTAAAAACTTACCATTGAAAATGTCTTAATTAAAAACTTGCAAACTTAAACTAAATAACTAAATAACTATGCTTTTCACTCGGTATATCGACCAACATATATCATTTTACTTTGGTATTTACACTTTATATACCCTTTACAAGAATATATCAGCGAATCTTTTGTAATGCTTGTCCAATTATCTAATTTCAACTTGTATATATTTTAAGTTGGGCCCATATAGAAAGCCCATGACATATGAAATTTAGTTAGTTGAAAATGTTGAAAATTAAATCTTAAAGGCCCATTGAAGTCACATATTTTTCCCCTAAGAAGTCACATTTGAAATGTTTAGTTTAATTTCAAAAACAAAATCATTTATTCATTCCTTCTTTTTCATTCAAGTTTCTCGACTAGTCGAAGAATTCCATAATATATAATACGTTAGTTATATATATATATATGCATTTAAAGTTATATGTTCATAACTAAAAAGATATAGAACATAAACATTTAAAATAATAGACAATGGTAAAATAAGATTGTTAAAAGGATATTATAAGGTTTTGGAATAATAAACTATTCTCTATTTATTTATTTTTTAATTAATTTTTTTTCTTAGAAATCATAGACTTATAATACCATACATATTTAACTTATAACTCATTTAGAATACAAAACAAAATTAGAAAAAAGCGAATATAAAATTCAGATATAGAATTTACAAATTGTTTTCACTTCTCTTTTCATTATGCCACAAATTCTTATAAAACTCTATATGCCACTATTCGCCTAAGCCATTCATTGACTTAAAGTAGAATTCAAGGTAATAATTAATATGTGTGTATATGATCAAGTCACAGGATTATTTTAGGGGTCATGGTATTTTAAACCATGAAGAATCATTCAATTATTACCGAGTTTTTAAACCGTATTTGATAACTGGATTTTTTTTAAATCAAAATTAAATCATAATCTCAAAGATTAAACCAAAAATATAAAATGTTGAGTTAATTAAACTCTAATTTGAAGTTTAACTTTAAAATTTTGGTTTAAATCCGGTTTAAAAATTCCGGTTATAAAAGATTAGAGTTTAAAATATCCGGATATCAAAGTTCAAGATTTAAAAAACCATTAATTTGAAATTTTTTTCACAAAATGGAAATAGTTTGAAACTTAAAATATCATAATCTCGTGCGTTTAATATATCTTATCATTTTAGAGATTTTTTGAGTCATTTCATGTTGTAAAAAGATATCAGTACAAAGATATTTGAACTAAATATATATTTGAACCAAATATATTTTCCTATATTTTACCTTAGACCCAATTTTTTTTTTTTCCTTTTCGAAAACCCAAATTAATTTATACTCCATATCTATATAGATTTACTGTAATTTAATATTTAAAGCCATTTATTAGGAAAAAAATACAATAAATAAAATGCCTACTTTTATTGGAGAAGAAAAAAAGTAACGGTTGAAGAAAATTGAATGTGATAGGCAATCGATTGTTTACATTTTGGTGTAAATATATCCATAAATGTAAATTATTTACATAAAGACGAAACTTTTGTAACTGACGAACCAAAACCATTAAAGGAAAGTTTGTAAGAGACGAAAGCAACATGGAATCTCTCATTTAAAAAAAAATCTAAATTAATAATAAAATAAATAAAATTGTATAAATTTGGGTGGAGCTTTCTCATTTAAATAGAAAATCCAAAGTTTCACTATCCATAAATCGTATCAATATTATCCCTTATAATATATATGTACGTTATAGATGACGATCTATATATCATCATATACATGACATGAACATGATTCTTTTGTACTTGTTTACACTCTATACTCTATATATAAATTCAATTATTGTAAATGTATTTTCCAAATTTCGTATATATCCTAAAATACATCAATTTTACTTTTTGAATGAAAAATGTAGAGATATAAATGTTTTGAAACAATTATTAATTATTACTATATAGTTTATAATGATGGTTTTTACATATATTATACATGAAAGGGGACCAGTACTGAGTTCTCAGTTCCCAACCCCATTTCCAGCAATGAAACAGTAATTATTATGTATATTAATTTTGTTATCCTTTTTGTTGGTTTTATTACTTTCATCCATCAAAAAAAAAAAAAAATTCTTTCCGGTTTAGTGATCCAACCCAAGAACCCATTTCCATCAAATTCAATGTGTTCTTTTTTTAAGCTTCAAATTCAATGTGTTCAAGAGTAAAACTTAAACTAAAAACTTCTACAAAATTCATTTAAAATGCTTACAAAATCAATATATCCACTTTTACTCTATGATTTTCTTATATACAATAAGACCTGATAAATTTTTCGCTTCAAATTCAATGAGTTCGAGAGTAAAATTAAGTTAAAAACTTCTGCAAAATTCATTTAAAATGCAGAAAAAATCTTAATATATCCACTTTTATATACAGTAGTAGAGCCTTGATAAATTTTTTAGCTTCAAATTCAATGTGTTCAAGAGTAAAATTAAGCTAAAAACCTCTGCAAAATTCATTTAAAATGCATTAAAATTCATTTAATATATCCACTTTTATTCTATCAATTTTCTAATATGTATATATGTATGTAATGCAAAGATATGTGTGTTAACTTCAGTTTAAAAATCCAGAAACCCTAAAGTAATATATACTATAAGAATAAAGAAAAAGACTATATATATAAAGAGTCTTTTCTTATAGATTAAATAAGGTGAAAAAGAAAAGTTGAATGTCTCTCTAGAGATCCTAAAAAGTAAAACTTGAGATATTTAATTTTAAATCTGCCATGAATGTGTACAGGCTACAGCTACGAAACGAATTAGGGTTTCTTCACACACAACACAAAAAACATACATACACACAAGATTTATATAACTTTATATATAGAAAATTATGAAAAAAGGAACAACTAATTTACTTATATTGCATAAATGATGGGAATTCTGAAAAAAAAAAAGAAATTAAGTTAAACAGATTCAGAAAATTAAAAGAGAATTTAACAAGGGATGGGGATGAAATTGGTATTTTTTGGGAAGAAAATAAATCTAGGGTTTTGAGATCGAAAAATTAGGGTTTCAAGGTGCGACAGTCAACAGGTGAAACTGCGAACATGATCTAATTTCATACTTTTAACCGGAAAAATAAACGAAAAAAGCTCTAATTAGATCATGCTGGCAGCTTCATCAGATGCCGGTGCACCATAGATTCACCGTAGGAGATAAAAAAAATTCGCTACTCAGTTTATTTTAATTAGGGTTTCTCGTGTGTTTTCTTGGTAAGTGAAGGCGAAGAGGGTGTTTAAATAGAAGAAAAGAGGGTGTGGAAGTTGAAAAGGTGAAATAGAGGGGTGAGTTTTGGAAATAAAGAAGAGTTGGGGGATGAAAAGTGAAAAAGAAAAGAATAAGGTAGAAGGAAAAAGAAAAAGAACGAGTGACAAACAAAAGGCGTTAAAAAAAGAAAGAAAATAAAATAAAATAAAAAAAGTGGTCCAAAGTAGAACCGTGAATAAAATTGAATAATGTCACGCCGATTCTCCGAGCCTCATGCACTTCTTCTCTTACAATATTACATATTACACAAAGACAGATTTGTTTTTTGTGTCTTCTCTTGCCTTCTGTAACTGCATTTATTACTCCATTGGGGACCCTTTTTTTAATTTAAAAACTTATATATTTTAAACTAATTAAATAGCTGCTAATATCAGTAAATGTTAGGACTATAATATTTCTTTTTTTATTAGATCAATGTTCTAGGAAGGGTTAGATGTTAATCGAATATTTTGTAGGTATATAATAATTTGATCGATTAGTTTATTCATATTTATAAATATTTAATCACGCTTTTAGTAAAAAAAAAGAAGCGATTTAGATGATTTATTATGTTTCTCACTAATTTATTAGAACTTATATATGTTTCGAATGCCCTTAAAAAATGTTTGAATGTTTGTCCGTATGGCAAGTGAAACTTTTTTTTTAACCGGTAATTATCATATTCTCTAACAGTTTGCTTCTGTATATTATTTTTAATCTTTATTAGAATAAAAAAATTGACGATTTTTTAGAAACGATACAAACCTTAGAAAGTGAAACTTTGCATCTTCCTAAGGTTTGTATCATTTTTTAAAAAAATTGCCAATTTTTTCTTCTAATAAAAATTAAAATGATATAATTGTTTTTTCATAGTCTTTTACCTCTTAATTAATTAATTAATAATTAGAAGGTAATTGTTAAAATTTGAAAGTAATATATAAAAGTAAGTATAAAGCAGTAAAAAATTATGGAAAGAAGTAATAAAATTGAGCAAATATTTTAACATTTAATCCTAAATTTGACGTGATCATTAAAGGAAATTATATGAATTAATGAGGTTATTTTGTACTATTGTAGAGCATGTTTTATGTCTTATAAGATAATTTTCCTTCTAGAATACTTAACATGTACCTAATATATATATATTATCTAGCTACAATTTATAAAAATCATATAGTTCATGTTAATTCAACTCTAATAACTTATGTTGTTTAGAAGCGAAATACTATTTGGACTTACTAAAAAAATACTAAAACACTTTTGTAGTTATATATATCTTCTTAGATCTAAGTTTATGTGATCAAATTGAACATAATTTCAAATCATTTTTCCATTGTTTTAACTCATTAAAGATCAACAAATAATCAACATAACTATCTATATATTTATGGACTATATTTTTAATGTTGGAAATCGAAAGAAAAACAACTGTCCGCTTGGCCTATACAATTAAAGAATGATTATATATAGACTTTTTTATTTTATTTTTTTCATGAAGAAATTTTAATAAAGTTTCAAAAAATATTCCAACGCAGACACACATACTTTAAGATTCATTTTCAATATAATTAAGAAATAAATACTTAATTAAGACCTAAACCATGATAAAGTGAAGTTAACACATGCATAAAGTATAACCTACGGAAACTCTTAAGACTATATTTATAATATATGTTACATTTTCTTTTGACTTTTAAGGTCACTAAATACTTTAATTCTAATTAACTCTCTCACATAGCAGTAGATTATTAAAATAATACCACAAAATATACTAAACTCAAAAACTTTTTACAAAGTAAAAAAAAAATCATTTTAATCTATGAAATTGTCACTATAACCAATATACAAGTGAAACCTAATTAAATTCATATGGAATATTCCCATGATCTATTTAAAGTGCATATATTTATATATATGGTGTCTATAACCCATGAGTCACAAAAATGAAAAGCCTTTTATATTACTTTACTTCTTATTATTAGATTTAATATATATAAGATTTAAAAATTAAAGAGCTAATAGAAATTTTTAAAAATAGACAAATACAAAAAAAGTTAAAAAAAATAGACAAATTTGTAATCAATTATAAAAATATTTAAATATTTATATGAGTAAACCAAAAAACTTTTAGTTTGGTACAAAAATAAAACTCCCATAATCCTTAATAAGTTCTAAATTCTAAATTTTAAATATTATACCCTAAACTTTAAATCTTAAACCCTAACCTCTAAATCATAAATAGTAATTATTAAAATCATTAGGATATATTTTTCCAATTAATTTAAATAAACATGTAAATTTGAAAAATTAGTAAAACAATTTCAAAAACATCTTTTATATTCTTTTTTTTCCTTAACTCGCATTTTTTTCGTATTTTATGATATTTTTTAAAGAATTGATGTGAAGTTGATGTAATTAAATTATTTATGGGTGGGCGTAGGTAAATGTGTATATAGAAGAAATTGAATAGAATAATAAAACAAGTTTCCTAAAAAAGATTCCTTATCACAAACAATGGGATGATACCATTTGTATGCAAAAATTACCCAAAATTTGATAGCTTCTGCCCAACTTGTGTTGTCTGTGACAGCTACACGATATTTGCAACCTATTGATGATAGATAATTATTGATATATACAATCTTCTGATAACGACTTCTTTTATTCGCTAGTACCCGAACCCTCTCATTGCTTTAGAAGTTTTATTTTCTTCTCTTTATATATAATTGAAATTTATTAGAATTGTGTGGCCGAAATTTAGCACTAATTAATTACAAAAATTAAATATTTTTTTTTGTAATTAAGATTGTTTTGGATGATGGATAATGACATCTTAATTGTCTCCCACCTAATGAATACAAATTTTAGTTTGCTGTTTATTTTACAATACCAACGATGAGTTTGAATGTTTTTATTTGAGAAAATATTTGATTTATTGTCGAGTACACATTTTGCAGTAATACACAATTTATTACGTTATTTGAATTTATACTTGCATTCATGTGAATAGATAAAATAAACCAATCAAATGTTCCTAAAGTTTTCAAAATTCATTTTTAATTTTTTAGGGTCTAAAGCTGAGAGTTTAGAAT
Organism: Aethionema arabicum; assembly: GCA_000411095.1. Classification (NCBI taxonomy): domain Eukaryota; kingdom Viridiplantae; phylum Streptophyta; class Magnoliopsida; order Brassicales; family Brassicaceae; genus Aethionema; species Aethionema arabicum. Next base: position 45,878 of record KE151017.1, read on the forward strand.
TTAAAATTTAGGAAATGTGAGATTCACTTTTGTAAGGATATTTTTTTTTGTCTATTATATTCATAAGATATTTGTGTATTCTTAAAATGATTACAAATTTTATGTATTTAAAATAAATTTCTTATAGTCATCTATCATTTGACATCATCCCTTCTTCATAACTTAGTTATATATTTCTAAGTATTATAAAACCATTTTTAAAACTAAAACACATAGCTTAGTTCATTTTGAAGGTTGTTTCTGAAAAAATAATAAATATACTATATTATAGTTATTGTACAAATCCAAAATTTAAGCTAAAAAATAGATAAATAATTAAATAAACATTATGTTTCCGCAGTTTCTGAAATCTTTTTTTTTTTGTCTCCTCAAATCTTTTTAATTATAAACATATATAAAATAAAATGTAAATGTAAAGACAGAATAAGAGTTAAAAGAAGCATGCTTAAAAGTTAAAACAAGAGAGAATAAATCCAAATGTTGCTTTCCAGCTTTATACAAACGTATCACCCACATTACTGCCACTGCCTTATGTTCATCATCATCGATTCATCATCATGGTCGATGATGATGATGGCTCCGGTATGTGTACCCTAGGTACTCCTAGCTAGGACCATCTAATGTGTATATATATATATATATATATATATACAATACGCGTATATATAGATGTGGAGAGAGCATGGACTAATGGAGTTTAGTGAACGACGACGTTTAGTGGGTCGGCAAATGCGTGCAGAAGTGGGGCTCAGTCTATGTATATATATATATGTACATATGTGGGATATGCAATTTGGTCCCCTCATCTCTTCTCTTCTCTAGAGTAAACAAATTAGTGTTTACTAACAAGGAAACATCCCATTTTGAGATACATACCCATAAAAGCATCCATCTTTCTTTTTCATTTTTTTATTTTTATTTCTATTCCTATGATATTATCATTATTGATATAAGGTTGGACTTTTCGGTACGCATTCGGTTTTGGTTCGATATTTTCGGTATATTCGGTTTTATTACTTTAAGATCCGTTCCGTTTTTTAAAAATTTTGGTTCGGTTTCGGTTCGGTTTCGGTTCGGTTTCGGTTCGGTTTTGGTTCAGTTTCGGTACCTGATAAGAAGATTCAAATACCCAAAAGAACTAAGAATTATCCAAAATATCGAAAAAATCTTCGAAAAATCGAAAAAAAATATCCAAAAAACAAAAAATACCTAAAATAATATGGTTATTTTTTGATATACAATGAGTATCGGTTCGGGTCCGGTTACTACCCGATATCCATGAATCCAAGATTTAAAATCCAATAGTAACTTTTGGCCGGAACCAAAACCGAACCAAATCCTTTTTTAGTTCGGTTTCAGTTTTCCAGTTCCGACTTTTATGTCCAACCGTAAGTATTTTTAGTTCTTGTAAACACTATAGACTAATTCATACAATGTATATCGACCGGCCAGAGAGGTATTAATTAGGGACACTACCGGTTTCAAATTCGATTCTACCGAATGGAAACAAAATAATGTATTGTTTTTAGGAGTATTATGAAAAAAAATATCTTGGACAAACTTCTGGAATATGAAATAAAAAGTATATTATATAGTATTGAAAAAAGTTAATTTGTAATTCGATCCACTTCTTTTGATAAGAGAGATTCTTTTAGCATCCATGTGCGCTTTCAATCGACTATTTTCTGTCTGTATCTACCCAACCATATATACCATTCCAATAGAGAGCTTCCATAATTTTATTTATTTATTTAATCAATGCATGTGATATTCATATAATTAAGTTGAAAGTAGAATAAATTAATAATATAATATATAGTTAAGTATACTTGCACATATTATATTCGTAATTTATTTCGTATTTGCTTAAAAAACAAATTAATATATGAAGTGATCAAAATGACTTGAAATTTAAAAAAAAAATCATAGATACAAATTGCAAAAAATACATTTTTTATCGTAATAATTTTTGTAACGTCTTATCCTAATAATTATGTCATGAATAAATAGGATTAAATTATATAAATACAACTTTCTTATAAACAGTAAATATTTTGTTTTTATACAAAATTTGGGTTTAACTTATATAATTGACTATGGATGATCGGTATTTAAAACAGAACTTACTATCAAACTTATCAATCTTAAAGTAATTTTATCTTTTTTTTTTGACACAAAAATAAATATATCTAATTACATAGTTACAATTTAAAATAATATTGAACTATATAAAAAAATATACAATATCAAACGAAACTTAAATTTATAGATCAATTAATTATATTCTAATTTTGAGAATATATTTAGCTACCATTATATTTTATATATAACAATGATATTTGAGATATAATTTAGATGCAATTGGGATATAGATTTGGTTAATTTGGAGGATGCCGAATCGAATTTCGGTTCGGTTTTCATATGTGTAACAACAATACGGTTTGATAGAGGATCAGTCATCGACTAGACCTTTCTCTGACCGTTGATGAGAACGCTCGTAACTATGACGTGGCATGATCGCAGTGGTTAAACTGCATCAAGCAGCACCGTTTTCAAAAGAAGAGAAAATAAATTCTGTTTAAATGAAAACGGAATGCGGATTCCAAATGCGGATTTCAAATAGCTTCGATTCCGCTTCCCGCCTCTTATAAAACCCTTCTTCTCCAAGCAAAGGTCGTTGCTAATTTCAAATTTTCAAATCTTCTCTATCTCTCTCTCATTTCAAGTTTAGGTTTCCAGAGCTAGGATGATTGCTGCTCTCAAGTAAGTCACTGATCTCTGTGTTATGATTCTTTTGCTTTCTTCGTTTTGGTATAGCTTAGTCTTAAGCTTCGTGTATAATGAAGCGCTTCTTCCGTTTTTTCGTTGGTCTTATTTTTGTGATTTGTTCGGATATAGAGCTGAAGAAGCGAGCCAGATGCAGCTCGTTGAACGAGATGAAGCTGATGAAGACGATGATTTATTTGAAGCTATTGACAAATGTAAGATCTAATTCGTTTTCCCCTTTCAGATCTTATCTCTGCAATCATAATGTCTTAGGCGCTCTGGTTTTGGCACGTTTATTTCCTGTTTCGTCACTCGCCTTCTGTTTTTGTTCAGATCTTCATTATCTGTATAGTCTCTCGTTCACTCTGTTTTCTCGTCTATTTACCCAGTTATTGTTCTTAAGCTCAACTCCTTCGTCGCTTGTTGATTCCTACTATTTCAGATCTAGAACGGTGCCTCTAGTTTTCCGCGTTTTCTCGAGATTATCTGTTAGATTTTGGGATTTCAGTAAGAATCCAGTACACATATTGACTCCCGAGCATGGAAGTCTGGTGATAACAAATAGTTGATGATCAATGATCAATCTATACCTATATATATAATATATCATTTCTGTTTGTACATCTCCAGCGTATTTAGTCGAATGAATTCTATTCTGGTCTAAAACCTCTAGCTGATTTCTTCTCATGGCTTTTATTTTCTTCTGGCAGTGATTGCTCAAGGTATAAATGCTGGAGATGTGAAAAAACTACAAGATGCGGGGATCCATACCTGCAACGGTCTGATGATGCACACCAAGAAGGTATAAGGCAGCTTGTTTTGCATCGTTCATTTATTTCTATACTATATAGAATTCGGTGGCATGAAAACATTTTTTAAACTGATGCAGAACCTCACTGGGATCAAAGGTTTATCAGAGGCCAAAGTTGACAAAATCTGTGAAGCAGCTGAGAAAATAGTGGTAAGTTTAACTCATCAGCTATCACTAATACATCAATGTCTCGTCTTAAACTTCAGCATTTTCTTCATTTAATTGTCGCAACATTTGTCCTTCAGAATTTCGGATATATGACTGGAAGTGACGCTCTTCTAAAGGTAGACTCATGATTTTACTAAGGTGTAGAAGTCTATCTTATATTGAAGTCCTGTTGCCTGTACCCACTAAAATATCTGAAAGATTTGATAGTTTGCTCAGCTTTTGAAATTATATTTTTGAAACCTACAAATTGTTTCTATCTATAGAGAAAATCAGTTGTGCGTATCACCACGGGTAGCCAAGCTCTTGATGATCTCTTAGGAGGTATACTGCATTTCCTATTACTGTTTTTTCCATCTTTATCACACTCTTTGAGGGTTCTGAGTTAATGTTTCATAATGCTTGATAGGTGGAATTGAAACCTCAGCCATCACAGAAGCATTTGGGGAATTCAGGTGAGAAGCAGAGTCCAGCTCATAGTTTCTTGTTCAAAGCATGTCTTCTAATAGATTTGTATTTCACTTCAGGTCTGGGAAAACACAACTGGCGCATACCCTCTGTGTTACTACACAGGTTTGTTTGCCTCTTCTCTCGATACAATTAATGATTTAAATGCTTTCAGCCATATCACCATTGACGGTTAAGCTTCATCCCGCCACGCCTACTCATGTATGTATTTATATTCTATGCAGCTTCCTACTAACATGAAAGGCGGGAACGGAAAAGTGGCTTACATTGACACTGAGGGAACATTGTATCCTAATTATTACTGCAAATTGTTAGGCCGGATCTGTGTAGCTTCATTACAAAGTTATATTTCTTGATTGTTCCTTTAACCCTTACATTTGTAGCCGGCCTGATCGGATCGTTCCAATAGCTGAAAGATTTGGAATGGATCCAGGAGCTGTGCTTGACAACGTAAGCATTAAGTTCTTCACATCCTTATCTCTTAGAACTGCAATGTTACTAACAGTTCTTTGTTATATCGACGCCACAGATCATATATGCTCGTGCTTATACTTACGAGCATCAATACAACCTGCTTCTTGGCTTGGCTGCAAAAATGTCTGAGGAACCATTTAGGATTCTGGTAAACAAGACATGCCTGCTTATATTTTACTTTCCCGTGGAAGAAATTCATGAATATGAACTCATTTAGGTGAGCTACCTTGATTTCAGATTGTTGACTCGGTCATCGCTTTGTTCCGTGTGGATTTCACCGGAAGAGGGGAACTCGCAGACCGCCAGGTTACATTTCTTTCCCCCACCATATTACACGATCTGTAACAAAATCCAGCTTGCTAAAAAAGGCAAGTTTCTGTATTGCAGCAAAAACTAGCCCAAATGCTCTCAAGGCTAATCAAAATCGCAGAGGAGTTTAACGTTGCAGTCTACATGACCAACCAAGGTACTACATCGATTAATGACACAGAAGATTAATTCTTTCGTTTCATCGTAGTACCACTTACAAGGATCTTTTCTTCGTTGTGGGTGGTGCAGTCATAGCCGATCCAGGCGGTGGAGTGTTCATATCAGATCCAAAGAAGCCAGCCGGAGGCCACGTGCTGGC
>KE151017.1:51270-80373 GCA_000411095.1 Aethionema arabicum
GTGCTGGCTCACGCAGCCACCATCAGGCTCATGTTCAGAAAAGGCAAAGGAGAACAACGTGTCTGCAAAGTGTTCGATGCCCCAAATCTCCCAGAAGCTGAAGCAATATCCTTTAAAAATGTCCACACACACACACACACACACAGACACATCTTTTTCATCGAAATCAATTTTGCTTGAATCCAATTAAATTGCATGATCTTTCCTTAACCAGGAAACACATTTTCCAGATAACTCCAGGAGGCATAGCAGACGCCAAGGACTAGCAGCAATCCAGCACCCTGTCTTATTTCGTATTATATATCCATATTTGTTTGATTCACCTATTATCTACGTCGTTTTACTCTGCTTAGCCTTTCTATTAATGACCATAGGTTTTACTATATCAGACCTTAATATAAGTCTTTTATTCGTAGCTTCATGTCATCAAGTAAGAAGTTTGCCACTCCAGCTATAACATGAGAGGAGTCAACGAGGAAATCAAAAAACAAAGCAGCATTTTCAATACAAACTCAGCTTTAATCACATCAGATCAGATTTGATGAGACCAATTCTGTACACTCCCCACCCTTGGAATCTCTTTCTTAGCCTCGGAATCCACTTTGAAAGTTACACCACACACCTGACCTGAACTGTCCACCCTCGGCACAGACTTTAACTCATTTAGTGGATGCTCGTAGCTCCTCAACCCCCCAGATGAGGTAAAGAAGCATCCTACATACACCACACCACACCACACCACACCACATACTAATTCTTATTTTCACTCAAACCAATTTACGACAGAATATGTTTCAAAACTCGAAATGATTCGAATACCTTTTGGGAATGGTGCAAAGGATTTACCACATCCCTTCTTCACAGTCTCCACATCATCAGACAAAACGAGATGGCCTTCAGCATCGGTTCCCCAAACGAATGGTACACTCCGATCTGAATCCTACATGTAGTATCCATACGTACCTCAGTACAAAACAAGTGTAACAACAACATGAAAAAGAAGCAAATTTTACTCACTGCTGCGAGGAAGACATTTTGTGTGGAGCAATCATAGAGCATAAACGCGAATTTCCCTTGAAGATCTCTAACAACTTGGTCAGCAGAATATGGACCACGGTCTCTAAGAGTTCTGTAAGCTTCAATCACAATAGTCACCTCTGTTGCTGTTTTGGTAAGTCCATATTGTTGCTTAAGAGATGCAATGTTATCTATATGTCCTTGGAAGATACAGAACATATCATCCACCACAGCAAACAATCTGTCACAACATTTCCAAGAACCAAGATCATGAACAACAAAACTCTTTCCTTCAATTTCGTCTATTTACTTTTGAAAGGATGAATTATAACACAAAAATCTGAACAAACTCGCAGCAAAACATCGAAAACAAGGAATTAAGTAAAGACATCTTAGTGATGTACTTAACCTAAGATGGAGATATAAAATCATTCATCTATCAAGACATCAGGCTTCGTCCCTAGATCTTCAAAGAGCAAGAAAGTGTCAAGATAAATGACCCGATCTCTCAAAATTCAGTTAAACAGACACCAAGTGAGCATATTCAAAAATTTCTTGCAAGCAGTCAAACAAAAGCCACGTAGACAGAAAATCTATCATACTCGGCCAAACCTTTTGTCTAACAAACTCAATCCATAAACATAAAAGCTATGATTGACTTGTTTGTTCGGAAAAACAACTAAGTCATCTCATACTCAGCTTCTCTTTATCTTCAAAAAGCAACAAAGATAAAGCATTAAATGCAAACCTTGGGAGAAGAGGGTTCTGACTCTCAAGTGAGCAAGCAATAAGACCAGAAGATCCAAGATTGATGGTGACGGCAGCAGGGTAAGTAGAGGAGAAGTTATTAGACAAAAACCCATCTTTAAGAGCACAAACTGATCCAGCTTCTAGACTCTGCAGAGCCTCAGGACTCTTCGCTACATTCTTGTCGAAAATCGCTAACATTTTTCCCGATCACACAGTACAAACAGAGCAATAAAGTTATAAACAACGAGAGAAAGAAGAGAGAGACCAAACACAAGAACAACACAACTTTTAGAATCGTTGAATGGCCACTCTCTTGAATTTATTATAAACAAACGCTAACCTCCCAATAGGAGTTTTTCCAATGCCACAAGATATTTGTAAGAAACTTAATTATCTTCGTTTGTGCATTGGTGGGGTCTACGTCCACTAATGTCCTTGCACGTTTCTATAGCCGAAATCGACACAAACCAAGACTAGTTGACTTTTGTCTTCATTGACCAACAAAGAACAAGTAATTAGCTTCATCCTATATCAAAATTCTATAAAGGTAGACTTGATTCTTGCTATATTGTACAAGAAAGATCTTCAATTGATAAATAATTTTGGATTTTTGCTGATAAAAGTAGTGTTGATCATATGATAGAGAGGAATAAGCTTCATCAAGTTCTTGATGTTAAATTTCAAAATGCAAAAATCAGAAGTAAACTAAACCCGAAGAAAAATGGTCTTTTTGCTTTATATGACTGTGTTATGTTTTCGTTACTTTAATAGCTTAAAGAGGACACAAAACCTAGGTGGGTTCCATTCTGTTTAAACTCTGTTGTATGCAACAGATTTGCTGAAGAGCTTGCGGATGTAGAGAACTTGAAGTCCACTTGCAGCTGCTAGGAAAATATACTCTCCAACTGTATAGAATATCACACGCTTTCTTGTGCTCTCGTTTGCTGCATCAAAGTTCAAAACAAATCCATCAAATAGGTAACGCTACAATATATATATATGCAATGAGTATGAGCAGATGTGGAAGAAAATGCTGAAATATTCTTAGCTAATCTCATTCTACAAGAGAAGCATTTGAGGATTGCTATATTGATGTAGATTCAGCTATAAAAAGAGAGTAATTTCAGTTTATTTTGCCTCAGATCATATCTTAATAGCTTCAAGAAACATAATTTCAGCTTTTCATTTTGCTTTACTGCATCTCAGAAGGGATTAAGAAACAAAGACTATAAGATGAATGAAAGAAATCTCACTGTGACGGTGTCTTGTATCACGTGCTTTCAAATACTTCTGCTCAGCAACAACAGATTCCAAAGCCTCTCTAAGCTCAGCTATCTTGACGTTTACTGGGTCCAAATGTTCTGAAATGCATAAAACAAAAGAGATAAAAACTAAGCAATTAATCACATATAGCAAATCAGCAGTGCCATGACAAGGTAAACTCATATTTATTGCAGCAAGGAAATGGATGAAACAAACCGTCTTTGGCTAGGTCATGCTCGTTGGGAATATGACCAACATGAATATGGAAGGAAACAGTTTCAGGTGAAGAATAAGGATTGTGGAAACAAAATTTGTACATTCCACTTCTTGGGGCCTTAAACTCGAACTTATCTCCAGATGTTCCCTTCATAGTTTGTACAATATTCCCAGCTGGGGATGTAACCTGTACCAAAAATCATCCACTAGAATTAGCCAAGCTAATTCAAAATTGCTCAATTCCACAAATTCAATCAAGTTATTCATGAGAAAAGAGCTTCTGTTAGTGAATGACTATTCAATTTCTTAGAAACAAGGCAAATCTAGGGCGCCGGTGATGAAATTAACGGAGTTTGATTCCATAAAAGACCACAATCGTAACAGCACTTTGAAGATCAGATCAGGATAAATCAAGCTTGTAATCACAAAAGACAGACACCAGAAACCAAACGTATAACCTAAATTCAACACATCGGGATTATCGAAGAAAATGGCGTATAACACAGAATTGCATATTTCCTTAGATCAGAACAAAATTATCAAAGATTCGGCGCTCACCGTGAAATCCAAACCAGGGTGATCTGATCCCCAGAAGATATCATGGTCAACAACAACGAAATTACCGGAGATAGTATCGCCTTCGTAAAGGACGTACTCGTGAACGCATTCCTCTTCGTTCACCGTCACCGAAAGCGACGAGATTCGCTCAATCGAACTGAAAAAGATTAGAGCAATGAATAAAACGACATGGATCTTCGCGTTCGCTGCTTGTCTCCTCTCCATTTCTTACTCTCTCTCCTTCGTGGATTAAGGTTTCAGTTTTGTTTCTCGAGAGGAAGTGTCGAGACAGAGAAATTTATAGCGCTTAGCTTAGCTGACCGTAACTAGCTAACCGGACATCTAAACCGGTTTATTAGTCAGATTTGGTGCTAGTCAACGTCTTCTGCTTTTTTTTTAAACGTTGCCTTCTATTTATTTATTTTTTTAACGTTGCCTTCTATTTTTTTTTTTTAAACGTTGCCTTCTGCTATTTTGATTAGGGTTGGAATTCAAGTACATGTTTGGTTTTGTATATTGGTTATTATGTTTCGTAACTATAAATCTGTTCGGTTATTTGCAAATTTTAATTCGGTTTGGATTCATGTCCGAATACTTGATAAAAAGATCCGAACAATACTCGAAGAACTTAAAAACTATTCAAAAATTTTATTAAAAAAAAAAATGAAAAAACCAAAAAATTTATCCGAAAACCAAAAAAATATCCGAAAAACTAAAAAAATACCTAAAAAAAAAAAATCCATAAATCACAAATTTAAAATCCAATAGATACTTTACGTTGGAACCGAAACTGAACCGAACCTTTTTTCGGTTCGGATTCAGTTCTTTGGTTTCAATTTTGTGTCCAACTCTACTTTAAACTTTGCTTGTATAGTTGTATCTATCTTTTTTTTCAAAGTTCAAGATTTTTACACCAAATGAGCAAAACATACATTGATCTATTTTACTATTTTCCCAAAAAAAACCTACTTTTTTTTATCGATAATCTAAACTTTCTTTACACAATTTCAATTGAGTAGTGAGTACAACTAACGACGTCCTCTTCCACGGCCATGCCCCCGACCACGACCTCGACCTCTTCTTCCTCCTCCCATGTTATCATCTGTTCTTCCATAATCAAACATATTCATTCTAATATCTCCTACTCCACTTCCATTACAATCTTCCATATCAAACTGTTTCTGAAGCTGCCACGCAAGATCTTCATCACGCCTAGTGTCATCACTTGCTGCAAGAACTCCCCCACTATTCCTCTTCTCCCACTCATCCATGGTGAAAACTGCAGACTCTTCTTCATCTTCATGTCTCCTCCTCCCTCTTCCTCTTCCTCTTCCCCTTCCTCTTCTTCCTTGGTACCCTTCATTTAAACTAGAATCTTTCATCTTCTGTAAAAGTACCTGTGCAGCTGCTTGGTTCTGTAAAGGAACAGCTTCCACCACTTGCTTAGGTCTTGTATCCGAACTACTTGCTTTCTCCTCATTTTCTCCTTTTACTGAAATTTTCAAATCAGAATCTACAACATTCCTCTGTAAATTCTTATCTGCAACTTTTTCTGCAGCAGGAAATCGTACAACGTTCCTGGAACCTGTTTGTATATGCAACTCCTCAAATGGAGGAGGACCATCACCAGCTTTATTTTCCTGCAATTGTCTTCCACCTGAGCGAGACAAGCTAGAGAATTTCTTCTTCATCTGCCATTCTTCACTAAGTGTTTGCACATAACCCCCCAACACAGTCACCTCTTTAGGAGTCAAACACACTAGACCATCACGTATCACAGCCTTATTTTCTAGACGGATCTTAGTACCAGGAGCTACATCATTGTTAATCGATGGTATGTGAGAGTACTCAACAGCTGATATCTCTGTGTATCCATCAGTTAGACCTAATTTTAGCACTCTTTTACCACTCGAACTTCCTAAGAATTCCTCTGCACTACTTTTTGTAACATCACGAACAGAACTTATTTGAAGAACTTTGGGTCCTTGAATATAAGAACATCTACGCAATTCGATCGGATCGGGGAGGGATTTACCTCCAATTAATCTGATATCCGTATTAAGCAGATCCGCCTCCACCGAATTCGTAATTGCGCGTGTTTGATCACCGCCGCCGATCGTGGAGGATATTTCAAAAACAAGATTCGTCAAGTCATCGACGTCTCTGAAACACCATCCCCGAGTACTGAGGGTGTTTATGACGACGGTGTGTTCGCCGGCAGACGAGCAGGATGTCCCTTCCATTGATTTCGAAGCATACATATAGAAAGTTTCCCAAATTTCCCTGGAGATGAGACTGTGAAAGAAATGTAGGGTCAAAGGAAAATTAGGGTTTCTGATAGAGAAATCTATGGCTACGGTTAAATTTCTGGGCTTAGCGAGCCCATTACGGCCCGTTTTGTGATCAATATTAAAACAGATTTTAATCAAATAAATAATTTCTTAGTGGTAACAAAAAAATTCTGGGTTTAAATTTGCTGAAAAGGGAGGAAAGTTATTGGAACATCTATCAAGAAATTTGAGCATCCATGATTGTATCAAAATTAATCAAAAAATAAGCAGTATAGACTTCATGTACTTCAGATATTCTTTATTTTAAAAATATGGTAGTTTGGATATATTTTTTTATTCTAAAGGAGAAAAATAGATGTATCAAATTTGCATACCAAACAAAAAGAAAAGAAAATGTAATAATAAGCTTATTAGTGGATTTCGATATACCAAATGAAAGAGGATTTCGATATATTCTCCATCGTCCATCATCGGAGATCGACAAACAAAGTGGCGGACCTCCTAGCCAAGTACGCCAAGACTTTTACGAGTTATTCGGCCATTGTTTCACCCTATGTACCTTCTTGTGTATGGCATCTTGTAAGGTTGGAATCAACCTAATTTCATCAATGAAATATCAGTTAAAAAAAAAGCTTATTAGTGCAAACAAAATCATGAAACTAGTTACTCAAATTAATGGTAGAGATTGATGAAGAAAATATCCATCATTTGATAACTTGTGAACTTTTAAAATCTTGATTATGTATCGACTTCGAACACTAATAGAACAAAATTATTGAATTTATAAGAGAGATAAATATTATTTTTATATTTTCTCGATTAATAATTACCATTTTATTATAAAATTTAATTAATTTTGATAATAACAAAAATGTGCTCTTCTAATGCCAAATAATAAATGAGTGTTTATTTTTTTCAATTAATATTTTATTATAAATTTTAATATTATTTTTTAATTAAATGCAACTGATTTGTGATTATACACTAAAAGATCACACTATAAATATCACAATGATAAATTTCATACACGTATTTTTTTTTCTTTAGCTGATACATTTCCACGTCTCTTTTTTTTTACATAATTTAAAATTAATCGTATTTAGGAAATTAAAAACAATATTTTACTAGTAGATTTTATTAAAAATATTAGATTTTATTATTGTCTAACTTGTGAAAAAAAAAGGAATTACCTAAAATGTTCTAATTCAAGCATTTTTTGCAAATGTGCCCTTTTTGTAGGGTTTACCAATTATACCCTTGAGTCTATTGTTATGATATCTTTGCAAAAAATGATTGAATGAAGAAATTTTCTAAAAATCAATTATGCAAAATGCTCTAATTGAATACATTTTTCCAAATTTTTTATAAAGTGTGAGGGTATACCACTTATAATGTTGGATATAATGTTATGGCATTTTTGTAAAAAATGTATGATTAGGGCATTTTTGTAAAAAATATTGAATGATGATATTTTTGCAATTCCCAAAAAAAATTATAAGTTATAATAAAAAAAATTAATATATTAATTACAAAATTGGTTAAAACATTTTTCAAAAGAAAATAAAGCTGGTGTAAACCGTGTGTAATGATGTTCCGACCATTAAAAAGAAGAGAAAGTAACTAACGGAGCAGAGATGGGCCACGTAGGCATCGTACCAAAAGACCCTTAAAAGTAAAAGGGCAAGATTCAAGACAAGTCACGGACTTGGAAAGCTAGCCAGTAACTGAGTTATGGGTCCGTTTGGATCCACAAAAAGAGGCATCTTCTAAACGCAAACGCAATTTTAAGTGTTCTTTGTGAGCCACATGTTTTTTTGAGGTCGAAGAATCTTTTATATTTCGTTGTAATAATACCAAACACACCACTTGGCACAAATGATGAAGAGCGATGAATTAGGACGCCACGTCATTCACTACAAATTCACTTTTTTTCTTATAAAGGTTATTTTTTTATTAATTAATAAAATTTTGGACAAATCAAAGAAATGTGGTCCACATTTTTGCAATGTCGACGTGGCTCATTAAATATCTCACCTTCCTCTTTTTACATTGTGTTTTGTTTAGCCTATGTGTTTCTTTTTGGAGCGATTAAATATTAGTACTCGTTTTAAATGATATTCCATAAACCTTTTCAGGTTGAATCAAATTTCATAATAGAACCATTTGAATAAACTATTACATATGACACACACATAAATCGTTTTCTCTAACTACTCAGATTTTAACAATGTTTGATACAATTTTTTTCTAATTTATTAAACTATTTAACCTTAATTTAAATTAGGGGTTATGGAAATTTTTTTCTGTCTATGGATTAAGGTATTATAAACTCTGTATTATTTTTATTTCGTGAAAACAATTTTAATTATCAAAATAATTTTATAAAATTTTAAACTTTAATAACCGGACATAAAACTTTTTAAGCTAACAAATCAATTTAAAATTTAAAAGTATAGTACAATTAATTCAAATATATATTACATTTTTTAGATTAAAACTTAATTTTAATTTAACTATCTGGTTTGATTTAAAAAGAAAACTCAATTATCAATACATACCATTTAAAAAACTATTTTGATAATTACAAAAAAAATATTTTCACTCAATAATTTAAGATTTAAACCTTTAGATATCATAACTATATATTATGACACTTCTACAACATATTTTAATTTACGAATAATAAAACTACATTTATCTGATATAGATTATAACTATTTTTCATTGTTGAAATAACATCATAAACTCAGTTAAAAAAAATAATGGGGGTCAATGTTTTTTTTTCGAATTTGATCAAATTTAAATATCGTATAAAATTAACTACCATTAAAATGATGTTTCCTTTGATGTGCCATATATTTCAAGTATAATAAATTCAAATTTTGAACAGTAACTAAAATAAAAGGATTAAAACGTAAGTAAAAAAAAGAAGCTTCAAGAAACAAGACATACTTGGACCGATCGTTTCTAATCAACACTTCCTATAAATACACTCTTCCTTCCTTCTAAATAAATCAAACCAACCAAGCATCTCTACACACAAAGATCTCATACTACAATCGGAAATCAACAACAATTTTTTCCAATCTACACGCAAATTTAAACACTTTCGAAATGGCAACGGCGTCGTTTAACATGCAATCAGTCTTCGCTGCCCCATCAAGCAACTTAAAGGTAAACAGCAACCAGCGTTACTTGGCTGCAAACTTCCCAAACCTCAAGAGGAACTCTCCGGTGACTGTGAGGTGCATGTCGGACGGTGGACCCCCCAAGGAGTCTACGCCCTCAACCTCCGCAGCTCAGCCGTTACCTAAGTCACCGTCACCTCCCACTCCTCCTCCTTCCAAGCCAAAGGTATGAATTAATATGATCTTTGTGTTATCATTTGTTTGATAATGGTTATAATTACACTAGAAAACGTTGTATTTGGTTATTTACTATATTTGTGTTTTAAAAACAGGTGAGCACCAAGTTCACTGATCTATTAGCGTTTAGTGGACCAGCGCCGGAAAGAATTAACGGACGTTTAGCTATGGTGGGATTTGTGGCGGCGTTAGCGGTTGAATTGTCAAAAGGAGAGAATGTTTTGGCTCAGATCTCCGATGGTGGTGTTTCCTGGTTTCTAGTAACTTCAGCGATTCTAACGGTGGCGTCTCTTGTGCCGTTACTCAAAGGTATTAGAGCAGAGTCTAAATCTAACGGAATCATGACGTCAGACGCTGAGCTTTGGAACGGACGTTTCGCGATGCTTGGTCTTGTTGCGTTGGCTTTCACTGAATACGTTAGCGGTGGGACTCTTGTCTAAAGATATTAAAGACTTTTTTAAGGGGAAATTTAATTTCAATTTTGTCTCTATGTTGTGTAAAGAAGAATTGATTTGCTTTTTAAGTATGTGATTATGTATCCACTCCAAATACTAATAGAAAGAAATTATTGAATTTATAGGTGACTTGATTATTATTTTTTTCATTTAATAATTTTAATTTTAATATAAATTTTAAGTAATTATAATATTACCATGAATTAATTGAAAACAAAAACGAATACGGCTAATGCCAAAAAAAAAATGAGTGTCTAATATATTTTTTCGCCAACAGAAGAATATATTAATCGATAGCTAAATAATGTTTGTGTCCAGAATCAGCATTTCTAAGAGGGTTATTAAGAATACTACTTTAATTTTGAAGTATTTTAAGAACCTATGTTAATTTTGATGTATATTGACATGAGAGATTCACTTAAATCCTCTTTCAATATGCTGGATAGATTATTATAAATGTTCTAATTCAATAAAATTTGCAAATTTGTCTTAATTGTGAAGTTATACCATTTATATCTTGAGTTATAACATTTTTGTAAATCATCCTATATAATATTACTTTTTTTAATCTATTTTTGTAAAAAAAAATATAGATTATCGTTTAAATGATTCTAAAGCTTAAATATTTTTCAAATATTTTATTTTAAATTTAAAAATTTGTAGTCAATATGTTTTACAAATATCAATATATTGAATATATTCGGTTTAATTTTGAATTTAAGAATACTTAGTTAATATACTTCAAAGATAATCTAATAATTTAACTTTTGTTAATTAACTATAATATAAATATATATAATTTAGACTCATGCGTAATAGATGATATTAGATATGTAATTTTATTTTATAATTCATTACAAAAATTAAAAATATACAATATATAAATAATTTAATTAAGTGGAAAATAAATTAATTACTTTCAAAACTAAAAAAATTTAGGTTATTATAATTAATCGAAGTCAGTCATAAATAGACATATGTCCCAAAGACAATCTCGACATTTTTCATAGTCTATCAAATGGGATACTCGTTGTATGAGGATTTCAACCATTTTTTATTAAAAAAAATATTTTATTATATTTAATTAAGTTTAAGGGGTAAATAAAGATTTCTTTAAATACCGATGTAAAAGGGCAAGATTCAAGACAAGTCACGGACCTGTTTGGATCCAGAAAAAGAGGCATCTTCTAAACGCAAACGCATTTTAAGTGTTCTTTGTGAATTGTGAGCCACATGTTTTTTTGAGATTGTAGAATCTTTTTATTTACGATTAATTACCAAACCCGCCACTTGGCATATAGGAAGAAGATGCTGTCGACCGATGAACAAGGACGCCACGTCATTCACCAATACGCTTTTTTTTCTTAAAAATGTTATTTTTTAATAATTAATACTTTTTCGTTTCAATTTTTAACAATTATTTTTGAATGCAGATTTTTTTTTAATAAAAGTTAAAAATTTAGATTTTTATCCTGAATAATATAAATAATTAAACTATTTTTTATAATGATTACATTGTCAAAAAAAATAAAAAATATATAAAATCCGAAAACACCTAAAAGAGGGAGAAATTAGGACAAATAAAACAAAAGTGGTCCCCACATTTGCGTATCGACGTGGCTTCATAAATATCTCAGCTTCCTCTTTTTACACCGTGTTTAGTCTACGTGTTTCCTTTTGGAGCGATTGAATATTATTTTAAATATTTTTTTTTTGTTTGGTCTAAATTTTAATTAATTATTCAAATATTGGAAAATCTTGGATTTGGGACGATCCATAAAAACAAAAGCATGCGTTTAATTCCCATGAAAAAGAAACCAAGAGTAAGCTTAATTAATGTAGGAAATTACCATAACATTATACCATATTATATAACATTATACTAAGCTTTTAATTTATTTTTAGTGTTTTAGCCGACATAAAATATCAAGTTTGCTCATTAATTATCGAACAAAAAAAGTTGACTTGTACGAAATTTTCTGTAAACCTATTCAAATTGAATCAAAATTCATGATGAAATAATTTGAATAAATTATTCACGTATGACATAAACATAAATCTCTTTTCTATGAACTAATATTTTTCTAATCTCTATCAAACTAGTTTTATTTGATAAACTATACCAATACCATACTTTATTTTAGCGAATAAAACACTATATTTAATGATATATTTGAAGAACCAGTTTTTGTATTAGAAATTTAGAAGTATCCGAAGAAATTAGCTACCATTACAATGATATTTCCTTTGATAGGAAATGTATTTCGAGTTTTTAAATTAAAATTTGAACAGTAAATTAATTAAATACGTGGACCGATCATTTCTAACCAACGCTTCCTATAAATACACATGTCCTTTCTCTCTAATAACTCAAACCAAGCATCTACACAACACAAAGATCTTACACTACAATTCTTAACCTACAACAATCTAATCCAAAGTCACAATCTTCAAAACTTTCGAAATGGCAACGGCGTCGTTTAACATGCAGTCAGTGTTTGCTGCCCCCTCCGGTAGTTTGACCACACGAAAAGTCAACAGCAACCAGCGTTTCTTGGCTGCAAACTTCCCAAACCTCAAGAAGAATTCTCCGGTGACCGTTAGGTGCATGTCGAAGGGTGAAGCCCCCAAGGAGTCTGCACCCTCCACCTCCGCAGCTAAGCCGCTATCTAAGGTATGAATTCATATGATCATTGGTTTGGTAATGGTTAGGACATATATATCCAATAATAACTCTAAATTTGGTTTGCAAGTTAAATTTTAGTTGTCATTTTTAACTACAATATTTAATATTACACTAAACAAAATTAATATACATAAAATTAAAATTGTTATTTTAATAAATAAAATTAATTAGTTAACACTTTTTTAATAAAATCCAATAATATAATATTATTTTAATTAAAAAACAGGCGAGCACAAAGTTCACGGATTTGTTAGCATTTAGCGGTCCAGCACCCGAAAGAATTAACGGCCGTTTAGCTATGGTGGGATTCGTGACGGCGTTAGCGGTTGAATTGTCAAAGGGAGAGAATGTTTTGGCTCAGATCTCCGACGGTGGAGTTTCATGGTTTCTAGGAGCTACAGCGATCCTAACGGTGGCGTCTCTTGTGCCGTTAGTCAAAGGTATTACAGTAGAATCTAAATCTGACGGAATCATGACGTCAGATGCTGAGCTATGGAACGGACGTTTTGCTATGCTTGGTCTTGTTGCGTTGGCTTTCACAGAATACGTCAGCGGTGGGACCCTTGTTTAAGAACCTTTTTAGGAAATATTTAAACTCCAATTTTGTCCCTACGTTTTGTAAAGAAAAATTGGTTTGCTTTAAAGTATGTGTGATTATGTATCGACTCCAAATATTATAATAGAAAGAAATTAATGAATTTATTAGCGATTTGATTATTATTTTTCTCATTTAATTGTTTATATTTTTATATAGAATTTAAGTAATTATAATAATACCATGAATTAATCGAAAAGAAAAAACAAAAATCAATACTGCTCATGCCAAAAACAATAAATGAGTGTCTATTTTTATATTAATATTTTTTTTCCGACGAACTATAGTAATATATTAATCGGTAGCTAAGTATTGGTCCTTCTAGCAATCAGCATTTGTGAGAGGTTTATTAAGAATACTCTATGTTAATTTTGATGTATGTTAAGAACCTATGTCTATTGACTAGAGAGATTCACTTAAGTCACTGCAATAAAATATTACTTTTTTAATCTATTTTTGTAAGAATTTTCCAAATTATCATTTATATGATTTTAATGCGTAAATATGTTATTTTAAATTTAAAAATTCTTAGTCAACATGTTTTACAAATATCAATATATTGAATATATTCAGTTTAATTTTGTATTTTAATTAATATATTTTAGGGGATTTGCAAAAATGCTTTCATTCAAATTTTTTTGCAAAAATACATTAAACAAACATTTTTTGCAAAAATGCCTAACATTATACCGAACATTATAAGTGGTATACCCTCACACTTTATGAAAAATTTGCAAAAATGTATTCAATTAGGACATTTTGCATAATTGATTTTTAGAAAATTTCTTCATTCAAACATTTTTTACAAAAATATCATAACAATAGACCCAATGGTATAATTGGTAAAGCCTTACACAAAAGACAACTTTGCAAAAATGCTTGAATTAAGGCATTTTAGGTAATTCTTCTATATTTTAAAGAGAAATTTAATATTAGTCTAATAATCTAACTTTTGTTAATTAACTATATGTAATTTAGACTCGTGCATAATAGATATTATTGGATATGTAATTTTATTTTATAATTAATTACAAAAACATATAATAAATAATTAAGTTAATTACTTTCAAAACTAAGAAAAATTATGTGTAACATAAGAGATATTCTCAACATTTTTCATAGTCTATCAAATGAGAAATTCATTGTATGAGATTCTCACTTTTTTTATTATAAAAAAATATATTTATTTGAGTTGGAGGGGGTAAAGACTTATTGAGAGACCCTCACACCGTGCAATAAAAGAGGATAAAGAAAAGAGATAATATGTCATAATAAAATTAATAATTAATATTTTCTCCGTTTTTAATTATAAATTTAAGATTATTACACACATATTAATAAAACAATTAAAATGACAAAAAATAATTTTAATTTTAAATAATAATTACAATATTAGTTTACTCCTTTCATAACACAATATAAGACTTTTTAGTTGAATACACACTTATTAGTAAATTTATATACACGATTATTAGTAAAAGTATTATTGTAGAGATGACACTTTTCATGCATCGAATCTTATAATTTAGAACAAAATTTTGACTAAACAATTTATATTAAAAACCAGAGAAAATATTCTATTATAAATTTAAAATGAATGCGACTGGTTTGCGGCTTATTTTTTGTGATTAGAAATATCACAACAATTAAATAAAAGATGACATTAGAAACATCACAATAATAAATTTCCACGTATTTTTTTTGTATTACCTAAATTATCTTTTGTACATCATTTTAAATAAAACGAATTTAAAAAATTCAAAACCCGCCACTTGGCATATAGGAAGAAGATGCTGTCGAGCGATGAACAAGAACGCCACGTCATTCACCAATTCGCTTTTTTCTTAAAAATGTATTTTTTTTTAATAATTAATACTTTTTCCGTTTCAAATTTTTAACAATTATTGGTTGAATGCAGATTTTTTAAAAGTTATAAATTTAGATTTTTTTATCTTAATAATATAATATACAATTTTTTTATATTTAATAATTAAAATGATAAATTTGTCAAGAATATTAAAAAATATATAAAAAAACCGAAAACACCTAAAAGAGGGAGGAAGTACAAATTTTTTATCAAATCCAAGAAAAGTGGTCCCCGCATTTGCATATCGACGTGGCTCCGTAAATATCTCATCCTTCTCTTTTTACACCGTGTTTAGCCTACGTGTTTCCGTTTGGGACGATTAAATATTATTTTATTTGTTTCTTTTTGTTCTTTTTTTTTTAACCCTTTTGTTTCTTTTTGTTCAAATAATTTTTTTTTATTTGGGGGTGATTGGTATTAATGCTGTGGAGACTGTTTAGGGGTTACAGGCTACAGCCTTAAAGTAAAAAAATCACCAATCATGCTTTGGTGACTGTACATGTTTTACCAGCCATAACAGTTGTAAATATTTAAAATGTTTAAAAAGTAACAAAATTGTTACTTTAAATGCTGTTTAGTTTTATTTCAACATAATATTTTTAATTTTAGTGTTTTTTTTTTCTAGACTAATCTATCGATCATTTTTTATATTTTTAATTTTTTTTTCTCATTCTCATTGTGAATTCTTTTTAAAAACTAATTCTATTTTCAATAGAAATCTGAAACTTACAGTTTTGGTTACCAATCACACTTTTACGGATATTAAAAGTCACAGTTATTATAATAACAGTCAATACTCTTACAACCAAAATTTTAAAAATACAGCTAACAGCTACAATCTTCACCAATCATCCCGTTGGTCTAAATTTTAATTAATTATTCAAATCTTGGCTTTGGGACGATCCATAAAAAACAAAAGCATGCGTTTAATTCCCATGAAAAAGAAACAAAAAGTAAGCTAGGAAATTACCATATTATATAACATTATACTAAGCTTTTAAATTAGTTTTAGTGTTTTAGCCGACATAAAATATCAAGTTTGCTCATTAATTATCGAACAAAAAAGTTGACTTGTACGAAAATTTTTCTCTAAACCTATTCAAATTGAATCAAAATTCATGATGAAATAATTTGATTAAATTGTTCACGTATGACATAAACATAAATCTCTTTTCGATGAAATAATATTTTTCTAATCTCTATCAAACGATTTTTATTTCATATACTATATCATACGTTATTTTAGCGAATAAAACCACTACTATATATTTTCTTTCATATATATATATATATATATAAATTATATATTCAAATAACTAATTTTAGATTTTAAAAAAAGTATATTTCAAATTTCTAATACAAAAACTTGAAATATCAAAAGAAATTAACTACCATGACAAACTATTTTTCATTTAATATGAAATGTATTCCGAGTGTTTTGATTAAAATGTGAACAACAAATTAAAAGTATCTAAAGAAGTTTCAAAAAACAACTAGACGTGGACCGATCATTTCTAACCAACAGTTCCTATAAATACACATGTCCTTTCTCCCTAATAACTCACACCAAGCATCTACACAACACAAAGATCTCACACTACAGTTCTTAACCTACAACAATCTAATCCAAAGCTCTCAGAATCTACTCTACTTTCCACATGGCAACGGTGTCGTTTGACATGCAGTCAGTCTTCGCTGCTCCCTCCGGTAGCTTAAAGATCAACAGCAACCAACGTTTCTTGGCTGCAAACTTCCCAAACCTCAAGAAGAATTCTCCGGTGACCGTTAGGTGCATGTCTAAGGGTGAAGCCCCCAAGGAGTCTGCAGCTCAGCCGCTATCTAAGGTATGAATTCATATGATCATTGGTTTGGTAATGGTTAGGACATATATCTCCAATAATGACTCTAAATTTGGTTTGAAAGTTAAATTTTATTTGTAAATTTTAAACTACAATATATAATATTACACTAAACAAAATTAATAAACATAAAAGAAAAATGTTATTTTAATAAATAGAATAAATTAATAAACATTTTTATAAATAAATTCAAATAATATAATAGTATTTTAATTAAAAAAAACATTTTTATTATACCACCGATAAANTACCACCGATAAAAAAAAATCAATTTTTAGTAAGCTGAATAATATCACATCTAAAATAATTCACAGCATTAGAAATCGAAATTTTTGGAGTAAAAGATAATATTTCATACGTGAAAAAATTATGATAAATATAATGTTTGAATGTATTATTGGAGATGGTGTTATAATTAGAGTATAATTACAATATTTACTATATTGTGTTTAAAAACAGGTGAGCACGAAGTTCACGGATCTGTTAGCGTTCAGCGGTCCAGCGCCCGAAAGGATTAACGGACGTTTAGCTATGGTGGGATTCGTGACGGCGTTAGCGGTTGAATTGTCAAAGGGAGAAAATGTTTTGGCTCAAATCTCCGACGGTGGCGTCTCTTGGTTTCTAGGAGCTACAGCGATCCTAACGGTGGCGTCACTTGTGCCGTTATTCAAAGGTATCACAGTGGAATCAAAATCTGACGGAATCATGACGTCAGACGCTGAGCTATGGAACGGACGTTTTGCGATGCTTGGTCTTGTTGCATTGGCTCTCACTGAGTACGCTAGTGGTGGGGCCCTTGTCTAAGTTTATTGAAGACCTTTTTTTTAAGGGGAATTTAAATTCCAATTTTGTCCCTACATTATGTAAAGAAAATTTGGTCTGTTTTTTTTTTTAAGTATATGGATATGTCTCCACACCAAACACTAATAGAAAGAAATTATTGAATTTATAAGAGAGATGATTATTATCTATTAATCTTGTTTAATACGGAATTATTTTTCATATTTTATAATTAATTTTAATTAATTATGATAATAACAAAAATGAGTATTTATTCTAAAATTAATAATTCTTAATTTATTATTAATTTAAAATAAATGCGACTAGTTTGTGTTTCAAAATAACACATAATAAAGTAAAAGACCACATTAGAAATAACGCATGTCTCTTTTTTTTGTAATACCGAAATTAGTTTTTCTACATAATTTGAATTAATCGAATTTTTGTTAACGCAAGAGTAATTATATGAGATTGAAATATTATACAGACGGAATCTCCGCTCCAATTGAGTTCAAAATGAAGTTAGGGAGATAAAGACGTTAAAACTTATTTTACTAGTACATTTTATCATTGCCATCGTTAAATTAAAACTTATAACTTAATTTTTTTTTAATTTATAATTAATAAATTAATTTATTAATTACAAAAATTGCTTAAAACATTTTTCTTTTAGTAACTCCTTTTTGTAACCAAGAGCACCTCGGTTCAAAACATAATTACGACATTTAATTTCTAGATTAATTTCTACATATCTAATCGAACCCGATTATAAGCTATACGACGAAAATAAGCATTTTTAAAAAAATATAAAATTGTAATGATGTTCTGACCATAGAAAGAAGAGAAACTAACTAACGGAGTAGAGATGGGCCACATAGTCAACGTACCAAAAGACCGTTAAAAGTAAAAGCGCAAGACTAGAGACAAGTCACGGACTTGGGAGGGTAGCCAGTAACTGAGTTACGGGCCTGTTTGGATCCGAAAAAAGAGATCTTCTAAACGCAAACGCAATTTAGTTCTTTGTGAGCCACATGTTTGTTTTGAAATTTGAAGAATCTTTTTATTTAACGTTTTAATGCCAAACCCACCACTTGGCTTAAAGGAGAAAGATGCTGTTGAGCGAGGAACAAGGACGCCACGTCATTCACTAATTCACTTTTTTCTTAAAAAGGTTATTTTTCTAATAATACTAAAATTTTGGACAAATCCAAGAAAAGTGGTCCCCACATCTTTGCATATCGACGTGGCTCCTTAAATATCTCACCTTTCTCTTTTTACATTGTGTTTACTGTTTAGCCTACGTGTTTGCTTTTGGAGCCATTGAATATTATTTTTTTCTTTCATTGGAAAATCTTTGATTTGGGACAACGGACGACCCATATAAAATAATTAGCAATCTAATTAGCATGTTTTAATTCCCTTGAAAACGAAACAAATATATTACCTTTTTTTTGTTAAAACAAATATATTACCTTGGCTTATTAATTTTCTATAAACATCATTTAATCAAAATTCATGGTAGAATAATTTGAATAAATGATTTACATTTTACACACATTAATCGTTTTTTGTAGTTATTGTTTATCAATGTTTGCAACAATATTCTTTTTTCTAATTTTTTAAATTATGTACGTTTAATACAAATACAGGGTTAAAATATATTGAACTTTGAATTCTTTTCATTTTGTGAAACAATCCTCAACTATTAAAAATGATTTTTAAAACCATTAATGTGAGTAATCAGATTTTTTTAACTTGAAATCTTAAGTTTAGATTTGAAACTATAGTTTAATTAATTCAAATTTAGAATATTATATTTTTAGTTTAACTTTAAGATTAAAGGTTTGTTTTTTGTTTATTGTTTATTGTTTAATTTTGATTTCAAAAAATCATTTAGTTTAATTCCATTATCAAAATTTAGAATTTAAAAAATATTTTCATCTTTTTTTCACTAAATAGAACAATTGATCGTTTAAAATAGAGAAATTATGTAAAATGCCCTAGTTCAAATATTTTTGCAAATTTGTCTTTTATGTGAAAGTATACCAATTATACCTTTTGGTCGATTGTTATGGTATTTTTGCAAAAAATGCTTGAAAGACGGCATTTTTTAAAATCAATTATGTAAAATGCTCTAATTCAATACATGTTTGCAAATTTGTCATAAAATGTGAAGGTAGACCACTTATACCGTTAGTTGTTAGGCCATTTTTGCAAAAAATATTTGAATTAAAATATTTTTGCAAAAAAGTTTGAACGAAGGCATTTTGCAAATCCGTTTTAAAATATCATAACCCATTTAAATTAAATAACTAATACAACATTACTACACCATATTTTATTTTAGCGAATAAAAAACTACTATCATCTCATCTCACTAATAAAATTGATATATTTAAAAACTGATTTTAGATTAAAAAAACGAATATTCTAATACCAACACTTTAAGTATCAACAGAAATTAACAACCATTAAAATGTGTTTTCCTCTAGACAATGTATGTCGAGTGTTTAGATAAAAATTTGAACAGTAACTAAAATAAAAGGATTAAAAAGTAATTAAAAAAAGAAGGTTCAAGAAACAACAATACGTGGACCGATCATTTCAACACAACTCTTTCTATAAATACACACTTCTTTCCTCACCAATTACTCAAACAAACTCGCTACACAAACCTAGATCTCACACCACATTTACAAATTTACACCAATCTCTTCTAATCCCCTCACAATCTACTAAAAAATGGCAACGGCGTCGTTTAACATGCAGTCAGTCTTCGCTGCTCCCTCCGGTAGCTTAAAGATCAACAGCAACCAGCGTTTCTTGGCTGCAAACTTCCCAAACCTCAAGAGGAACTCTCCGGTGACGGTGAGGTGCATGTCGGAGGGTGAAGCCCCCAAGGAAGCTGTACCCTCGACCTCTGCAGCTCAACCGTTACCTAAGTCACCGTCGCCTCCTCCTCCTCCTCCTCCTACTAAGCCAAAGGTATCAATATGATCTTTTTAAATCAATTACTTTGGTTATGGTCAGTGCACAAAATAGAAAAAGAAGCTCTGTAAATTATAAAAAAAAAGTTAAATCATGATTTTATAATGAGAAAAAGCTCAAAATTTTAGCAAAAAAATTGTTTTAAAAATAATTGTTTATTAATTCCGAAATTTTTTTTCCTAATGTTTGAAAACTAATTGTTTAAAAATAATTGTTTATTAATATTCCATAATCAAGATTTTTAACGAATATTGAACTATTTTGTTTTTCAAACCAATAATTATATTTAAGTAATAAAAAATGAGATCGCAGACTAATAAAATTCTAATTAAATGTTCTTTAGGTTTGTGTAAGACTCGATTCATGTCAAGGTTACAAATTTACAAATTACCATTACACCAAAAATTTTGTATTTTTACTTATTTTTCTTTATTGTTGTTTTTAGGTGAGCACTAAGTTTAGAGATCTATTAGCGTTTAGCGGTCCAGCACCCGAAAGAATTAATGGACGTTTAGCTATGGTGGGATTCGTAGCGGCGTTAGCGGTTGAATTGTCAAAGGGAGAGAATGTTTTGGCTCAAATCTCCGACGGTGGCGTTTCGTGGTTTCTAGTAACTTCTGCGATTCTAACGGTGGCATCTCTTGTACCGTTATTCAAAGGTATTAGAGCCGAGTCTAAATCTAACGGAATCATGACGTCAGACGCTGAGCTATGGAACGGACGTTTCGCTATGCTTGGTCTTGTGGCGTTGGCTTTCACCGAGTATGTTAAGGGTGGGACCCTCATTTGAAGATATTAAAGACCTTTTTTAAAAGGGGAAGTTTAATTTCCGATTTTACCCCTGTAAAGAAAAATTGGTTTGTTTTTTTTAAGTATGTGATTGTAATTTGCGGTGGAATATAGGAAAGCTTGGGTTAAAAAATGCTTTTAAATTCATGGTTAAATTTAAACCGGTTCTGGTAATTAAAAACTATTATTCCCTCGACTCGAATGTTTATGAATTTTAGTATAACATAGTATTAACATTATCGATTTGATTTATTTGTTTGTCAATAATTAACATTATTAAGCTTGGAATCGAAAACAATAATATTGGCTTAAAATATAATTATTGGTCCGACGTCTTAAATGCGAACCTAACAATGGACCATACTCACCCACTCTCTGTCTTCTATATTTATTGCTCCTTTTTAAAACTTTCCTAGGTTTTGCAAATTCTTTTCTGCATATATATTAATTAGTATATTATTTATATATAAAATAGATTATAACCACAAAAAGTATAAATATTACAAATCAAATCAAGTTTAATTTTTTTAATCTATTTTATTATTCACACATTATATACACAAAATTTAATTATATATATATATATATATTCGTAAACTATCAAACATATATTAAAAATTCTATAAAAATTGTTATATATGATTTGTTTTGTTTTTAAGGAATAGTATATTTTGCTATTTGTTCTTATAATATATTTACATGTCCATCTTTTTTGGATCGGATCAAAACGAAACATATTAGATTGTTAAACTCAGCATAATAGATTTCAAACTTTGAAGTAAAGTTTTTTTGTTTAACTCGAAATTTTGAAGTAAAGTTATGTGAAGCAAAATAATAATAATATTATTATAATAAGAAAAGAATATTAATTGTAAAAATAATAGAATAGTGTATGTGGTGTGGAGCGGTGAGCAATGAGAGGATTTACGTGACACCTCCTTGACCCATTATTTTTCTTTTGCCCATTACGAAACCCAATCCAATTCATCCTCAAGTATTTCTCGCTTCACCTTTTTTTTCCCTATTTTTTATTTACAATCACGAATTTTTTTAATTATTTGATTCATAGTTTTGCACTATTCAAGATCTAATATTGAATGTATTTTTTTATTTGACACAAATATTTTTCTCTAGAGAGGAATAGAACATTTTTCATTTTCTTGTCATTTTATTACTTTCATAAATCTCTCGTTCATTTCCTAAAATTATTTTTCTTCAGTATTTGTTATACCAACAAATATTTGTTATGATCTAATTATTTGAGCTATAATCACAAATTCAACAATTTTCATCTAAATATAATATTTTTTAAAACTTCATATAAATGTATTTGTTAGAATATAGAATGTATACCATTTCGTCCGATTAATCAGCAGGTTTAAAGTAAAATTATATGCATTTGTGACAATTAATGAAATAAAAAAAGTGAAGTTGAAGCAAAGATGAAAATGAATCAATTTTATATCATATGATAGCATAGCTGGTTTTTTTTTTTTTTTTTTTTNACAATGATTATAGACAAAGATAATAAGGCAGTAGACTGTATGGTATTAATGTATTGCTTGCCATTTCCGCAACACGAGAATTACAAAAAACAAAATTTTAATTTAATTACTCCCAAAAAGATTAAAAAAAAAATAATAATAATAAACAATATGGAGGAGCATTATTCGTCTGTAGAGAAGAGAGCCCTCGAAGGTGCTACACGAGAAAGTTGCATTTTAATATTAAAAAAAAATAAAAAAGGACTAATCCTACTTTGTATTTAAAGATTATAAAATAATTACAAAATTTAACAAAGTATTTAAAGATTCTAGAAGTTCAACCACTACTAATCCTACTTTGACTATTCTAGAAATGTGGCGACTTCTTCTAATTCCAATTAAGTTAATTTGAAACAAAAAGAAATTAATCAAAAGATTTAGTGAATACTTAGCCATTATAATTGTTTTTTTTCTTAATAATCAAAATATATAATTATTTAAGTTTATATTATTCGCTTTTCAAATGTTAAAACTATATATATGGAGAAGTAAAATATTAGCCTAAAACTATACAAATTAATATATGCAACAATTTTAGAAATAAAATAAAATCTTAGATTATTGACTACGTACATGATTTGATTTTACTCTTTTAATTAATTAGTTGTTTACAGGATTTAGCTTATTTACTTGATTTAAACGGGTTTAATAAACTGATAATTCATTTACTTGATATTGTAATTACAAAAATACAATATTAAACTTCGATTATAACTTTTATTTTTTAAAGGGAAATAATCGTTAGAAATTAGTTCTGCAAAGACTAACATTGATCTTGGAACTTTGACATCCACTTCTTCAAAATTTACTTACTCTTTAAATTTTAACATAGAATTTTAGTACGATGTAGAAGATTGTTGAACTTTAACAATAACAACGATTTATATTCAGATGAGATAACTCAATTGGTTAAAGTGCATGATGTTAATTAGGATGTAGTTTTGGATGTATAAGTTTTTATTTAACTACATGTATTAGTTTATTCAATAAGCTTTAATAATAAATTCGAAATTATCTTTATTTATTAGTTCAATTGGTATATAGTTTTATTTAGAACAAGAATAAATTTAAAGCTAAATAAATTATGTGGCTAAGAAAAAAGATAACAAGTTTAATAATAGTACAATACAAATTAAAAAAAAATTGGCTTATGCAAAATAAATGGATTAAACAAATCAAACGGTATAAATTGAATAATTGACATTTATATGTATAGATGTAAAACTATTATATGAATAAACAGAAAATCTAATGGTAAAATGTTTTTCTCTGATTTTCCAGTAAATCGGATTTGAATCCACCAAATAACGAAAAATTGTATTTAATTTATGTTTCAGTTATTAAAACCGAATTGTGATATATAAAACTTTAAAAATAAAAAATAACAAATAGTAGTATAAAACGGATAATCCAGGTAACCCAATTAATATTTTGAGTATTTGTGTGCCCAAAATTCATATAATAAATAAAAAAAAAACATTTTTATTTCCTACCAAAAGAAATTAAAACATCAAAAAAGGAACAATAAAAATGGATATAGCCCCCCAAATTCAATAGGTTAGTACTCCATGACCTCAATTGGAACAAACTCCAATCATCAAATATGAAACAAAAGTGAAATAATCAAATACAAATTTCATCAAAATTATTGAGAGCTAGACCCCAAATAGCCAAGTTGCTCAACTAACACATCAACATTTTCTTCATCTCCATCAAAATTTTGATGATCTTCACTTAACAATCCTTCCCAAAAACCTTGATCTTGATGATCTTGCTTACTTGAATGATCTCCAAGTCCTTGTATATGCATAGCAAGTCGGTCCAATTCCGACATCTCAAACTGATCACACATGTCTCCATATGTAAACACTTCCTCATGATCATAATCCTCCACATTAACCACATTACTTGGTCCTTGATCTAAAGTTCTTTGTCTCTTTTTAGTGATAGCTTCTTCAATCTCTTTCCTCTTCTCCTTTTGTTCAGCTAACTGTTGAAGAAAGTCTGGATTTTGCATTGCCCGGGCAAGAAAACTCATCATTTGTTGTTGTTTTGATTCAGTTTTCTTGAGTTTTTCTTCAACCAAACTAAGATACATTTTAGTACTTTGTTGTTGTTGTCTTAACTTCACAAGTTCCATCATAAGTACTTGTTTGTCACGTTTTAGACTGTCCATTTCACCATCTAAACCATATCTTCCAACTTCTACACAACAATCTAGAGATTGTTGTGTAGAAGATTGAGGTTGGATTTGAGTATTATTACTTGTTTTTCTTCTCTTTATAGTCTTGAGAAGATGTTTTTGCCCTCTAAGAAACCCTTCATTAGCAAACTCCCATAGATCTGGATTCACTTTTCTGAAACCCTATTTACATATTTTATGGTCAAAACTTTGTTTAATTTAATCAAAACTTGTATATTATATCACAAAATCTATAAGACTAGGACTTTTCATATATAAAACTATATATGTACATAAATCATCTCATAATTAATTCATTATATTGCCTATTTTATGTAACTATGCATATATAGTTGAAAAATATTTCATGTGTTTATATTTCACTTTATTTTTTTGCATATCATATCAAAATCAATACTTTTGGTTAAGAAAAACAATGTAGAAGAATGTTATGAGGTCCATTTCAAGATTCAAGAGAAGTCTAGAAAAAGAAAAGACAAGTGGGGGTGTAAAATATATTATAAAGTTTGAAGATTTTATAGAGAAAACAGTAATGCCCACTTGCATTATATATATACTCAAGAATCCTTCAAAAAAAAAAAATCATATATATATTATATAATTAAGACACACTAACCACTAGCTCTGACGATAATCAAAACCCCCCTGATCTGAGCCCAAAACTCTCATCAAATTTGACTGCGCCATAGCAAAATCCACAGCTTTCACGCAATAATCGCAGTCAAGATTTGATTCTGAGTTAGTAGATCCTCTCAGATTCCTATATATATACTCATACACATATATATAAATCAAGAAATTGGAAAAGAAGGAAGCTTACATAAGTGTTTAGCTGACGAACAAAGCTTGAGAAGTTATTGTGCTTAAAGAATCTTGGCAAAAGAGTCATTGAAAAAGCTTGAGGATCCCAAACTATGAAGCTGTTATTAGCTTTGCTCCAAGATACCACATGGTTAGTTCTTGAATCTTCAACTAAATCATATGTTTTTGTTAAAAATGGAGGTGGCCCTGATTCGTTTAAACCTTCTAAAGGCTGTGGTGAGCTTAATGAAGCTTCCATTGAAGGTGAATAAAGGTAATTTGAAGTAGAAGAAGATGAAGGAAACTCCTCTTTTATGATTCTATTATACCAAGGATCCATTAAAGTTTAGATCTTTTGATATGGGTTTCACTAAATTTGAATTCTTGATGTTGCAAATTGATCAAAAAACTGAAAAAATTTGAGAAAGAGAGATTTTGGCTAAGTGTGTGAATGAAAAAGAGGTGTGAACATGAAGTATATATGGAGAAGAGGAGAGAGAAGGATTGAAAGAGGAGAGAGAGAGGAAGAAGAGACACGGAAGCAAAAGGGTTTATATTAAATTGAAAAAAAATATGAACTTTGATGATGGATTCCTTACCTTTTTGTTTAATTGCTTTTTTAATTTATAATTTAATAATTGAGAATGTATATTTTAATAAGTGAGTTGTGTTGGCGAAAGGATTGAGTGACACGTTGAAGCAAAATATCAAATCTTGAGATATTTTTTGATATTTTTGTTCACTCTCTAACGCGTCACTTGCAAATATGCAAAACATATTTAGTTTAATAATTAAAAAAAAGGTTATCGTGTTGTGATTTGATTGGTTAAGAGATTAGTATTAGTGCATGTGTTTACACCCGTCAAGATCCTCCTTATTTTACACAAAAATGTTTAAGTTTAGATTATGTTGGGGGATGCCAAGTATTCTTATGTCTTCCTCTTTACTTAAATTACTAATTAATTAAGTAATTAGGCTTAACCCGTTTTCCCCTAATTGTTTTTTTTAATTAAAACCCTCTTTATGCGGGACACTTTAATTTAATCACACCTGTTTTTAATTTCTAATTTTCTTAATTACAAAATTTTTAGTTTTTTTTTTTTTAATTTTGATATTACTGTTTTTATTGTGATTCAGACAACATAATAATTTATATGCACATACAAAAAAAAGCAGTGAAATTAAGGGTAGTTAAGAAAATAAAATCCCAAAATCAGAAGCAAATAATGAAGATAGTTTTTATTATAAGGTGAAGAAAGCTAAGAACATTCAAATTTTTTATTTTTTTCTGTTTTTATTTATTCTAGATTTATTGTTTTTTTTTTGTAAAATTTTAAATTTTAATATAAATTTTTAAAAATTTATTGTTGCATATTTTTTTCTTTCTCTCTTTATCCAGAACTTTCCCTCTAATAAATAATATCTCATTCATTATTTGTTTCATATATATATCTTATCGTATTAGTTATTGTAATCACAATCAAAAGTTGGGGAAGAGAAGTTTGAAAAAAAAGAAAAAAAAATTTAGGGAGAAGAAAATAAAAGATAAAAGATGAAGATGAAAGAAGATGAAGATGGAGTGAGAAAAAGATCAGATACCTTGGAGCTAACAATTCTATGGAGTTTAGAGATTAGTTTAACTTTGAAACTATAATGATAAAATTAAAGAAGGTACATATATAAACCTATATGTATTTATTTTTTATTTATATTTTTCAATTTTGTATAGATTATAAATTTAAATCATCGGGCGGTCGAATAAGCGATCGAGGTGTAAGTTGTGATGATCATTTTCCCTGTTTTGGAGCTCAATCGAGCAACCAATAATAATTGAGTTTTTTTGGTTTTAATTAAATGAAATACAAAAGATTTATTTATCTCAAACATTTGGGTGGGTTTATTTTGGTTTTAATTAAATTTTAATTTGAGATTTATGATTTACTTAAGGTTGAATTTCGATTAGAGGGATCATTTATGCTTTGATTTGGGTTTATGTTTCGAATTAAGAGTTGATCATGGGTTAATCTTAGGTTCAAAATTTGGGTTTAGTGTTTAATTTCGGGTTTTGTTTTCGTTTTGATTTAATGTTCATTAATTAATTTTAGGTTTTTTTTTTACAAATTTATTAATTTTAGGTTAAGTGGTCAGTTGTCCGAACAAGGTAGCACTAATGGTAGAAAGCTTCTCTCTGTTCCATGACATCTTGGGTTCGAACTCTCATCCTCCTCCAAGTTGAGGAGAACTTCTAGCCACTACGCTACAATGGAAAAAAAAAAAATTGGTCAGTTTGGGTTTAATTATATTTTAATTTGGATTTATGGTTTAGTTAGGGGTGAATTTTGGTTTATGGTCTAAATGGGGGTTCCCCAAATTTTCAAGACAAATGGAACTTCTACACTTTGTGTTATATTTATTATACAGTAATGGTTTCAACACTGCAAGGACTGTTAGTAAAAAGGCGTAAATCATGTATTTTTAATTTGAAGTATATGATTTAATATTTATTTTAAAAGTTGAAAGTTGGAAGTTTAGATTTTTATTAGCGATAAGCTCTTTCATTTATTACACAGTAATAATTTTCATCACCGTGACATAGGACTTCAAAATCAAGAGTTTGTAAATTCTCTGTGAAATTGATTTTTCATCAAACAGTGCAAATCTAGGATTGTATTTCTGGTAATTTCAATTTTGAAATATGTTTATTCAACATTTACTCCAAATTACAGCACTATTTTTTTTTTTACCAAATCCTGTTTATTTTACTAGTAAAAGGCTGAATTATAAACGTTTAAAGACTTAATAAATCTAAATAAAATATACGAAACACATACTAAATGATAACTAAAATGACATATAGAGTAGAATCTCGATAAATTCATATTCGATAATAAAATTGACAAAATTTAATAAAATATTTTTTTTAAAATTCCGATGTAAATATAATCTGAATAATATCATAAATTAATAAATACAAATTTTAGAATATATATATATTTTTTAAAATATATATATATTATATACACATAAGGGTGACATCATAAAATAAAATCTCAATAAATATTAAAAAAAAAATATA
>KE151017.1:100087-111472 GCA_000411095.1 Aethionema arabicum
TTTATTTTATAATAAAAATACATAGGATATTGTATTTTTATAAAGAAAATAGGGGAAACTATTGGAGCAAAACACTCCCCTATTTTGAAGTTCCTTCATTTTAAGAGAAAAAAATAAGGGAAACCATCGGAGATGGTCTAAGAAGTTAGCATATACTCTTAATTTTTTCTGTCATAGATTAGAGACAAAACCAACAGAGATAGAGACTGCATAAAGGAACCACCTTTTGTAAAACCCAAGGAAAAAATAAATAATTTTTTTTTTAGATCTTAAGCAAAGGGTAGATTTGTCATTTTCGTAGATGATTAATGATTCAGATCTAATTTCTAACCTAAATAAATGTTACCTCATCTTGCACAAATTACCACACACTAATTCAATAATTCTCAATAATTCATCCTCCTCTATAATATTTTATTTTTTCTTTCATCTTTTTAATAATTACGGGGTACTTTTATAAAAAAAAATATATTGGAAACATAAAATTTATAACAATAATATAATTTTTTTTACCAAAACAACACCTAACAAAAAAAAATAGAGGGAATGCTAATAATTTTATCCAAAATGCTAGGAATTTATTAATCAAAATCTGATAAAAATACCTAAGGTTAACAAGTTTGAATTTTTTTTGAATATAATCAAATATTAACAACCTTTGACTTAATATATCCCATAATCTTATTCTGTAAAAAGATTATGAAAAGATTTAAAAGAAACTTAAAATTCAAATAAAAAACGAGTTTTTCGAGGGATTTCTCACAACGACCGTATCATTTTCCATTAATTGCATTGATTAATGAAAATCTTAAACCCAGTAATCGTCAATTCAATTGTAGGGTTGCATTTTCCAAAATTATAAAAAAAGCAAAAAAGATAATTTTACTGTTGTGCGTCAAATCATTCCTCATCTTTCCCTTGTCGTGCATAGAGTCTTCCAAATCTAAACGAATATATTGCAGCAGAAATAGAGAGAGAAAGAGGAGAGAGAGAGCGTCTTTTGAGTGTGAAAATAGAGAGACAATGGGATGACTTTGAGTATCATTTGCATCTGGGTTTTGCCATGTTCGTCCTTTTTCTGATCTCCACCATTATTGCTTCTACTGGTTTGTGTTTTGATCCTTTTCTGCTTAAAATCGTTTTTACTTCTATACATTTTCGTACACTTGCAACATACTTAGAGTTTTCTTCCTGCATTTGGATCTAAACGACTCATACTTCTGTTCGTCCTCAATCTCAGATTTTGCTTGGAAAAAAACCTCTTTTTTTAGTTTTTGTGTATACCCATTTCCTTTTTCTGGCAATTTGATCTGAGAAACTCAACAAAGACTACTTTTTTGGCCCTTGTTTGTGTCTGTTCATGGAGTTTCTTACTCGCAAAGCCTAAAATAGAGTTTTCGTTTTGCTCTTTCTAATTTTTGCTTGTTTCTTTGTTATTTTAATCCGAAGTGGGAGCTTTGGTTGATACACTTTTGTAGCTACTTGTGATTGAACTGTGTTTTTCTCCTTATGTCTGAATGTATCTCCATCTCCTAATTCTTGATTTTGGGTCTACTTGGATAATTTTTGTGTGCTTTGTTTAAAAATTACATTGTTGTGACTGATCTTTTGATTTTATTGTGTATGTGTGAAGATTGCTATTCACTTTTCTCCAGGAGGATCCAGTAATTGTACTCCATAAAGATAACAAAGTTAGATCCAACATTTGACACAAATCCAGAGGTTTATTCACTTTCTGTTAACCCTAACCAGCAATGTTCTTCTGATTTCTCTAAAATCAGAAGAAAACTCTGCTTAAACATATACAATTTTGATTCTACAATAGCAATAGGTTAACACTATTTCGGTTTTGTAGGTGAAAGCCTAATCAAAGTGGTTGATTCTGGCCTGGAATAGTTATCTGGCTCTAGCCCACTGGAATAAGGAGCACCCTTTGGTGAAGTCCAGACCATTATTCGTGCTCGTCACAGCGGGTGTAATGGCGGCTGTACTGCACTCAGAGTCCAGGAGGTTATACTCATGGTGGTGGGATAGCCACATTCCCAAAAACTCTAAATGGATTCAACAGAATCTTGCAGGTGTGTCTCCTCTCTTACAAGTTCTTGAATATTTTGTGGCTTTTGTTTTGGGGAGATTTCTAAAGTTTCTGGTGATTTGTTCATTTGTTTCGTTTGTGGTTTATGTTAACTGGAAATTTATGATTTTGATGAAACAGATATGGATTCAAAAGTTAAGGCGATGATCAAACTCATTGAAGAAGATGCAGATTCTTTTGCAAGAAGAGCAGAAATGTATTACAAGAAACGTCCAGAGCTCATGAAATTAGTGGAAGAATTTTACAGAGCTTATCGTGCATTAGCAGAGAGGTATGATCACGCAACCGTAGAGCTTCGTCACGCGCAGAAAACAATGGCAGAAGCATTCCCTAATCAAGTACCTTTTGAAATGATTGAGGATTCTGCGTCGTCATCTTCTGAGCCTCGTACACCAGAGAAAATGCCGCCGTTTTATGACTCTGAAGACCTGCAAAAACATGGTGTTACAAGTAAAAGAGGGTTAAGTTTGTTGAATGATTGCTTTCAAAATTCTGATACAGAAATTGAAAGTTTGAAGAGAACATTGGTTGAGTTTGGTGCTGAGAAGGAAGCTTTGGATCTTCAGTATAATTTGAACTTGAACAAATTATCTAAACTGGAAAAGGAGCTTGAAGATGCTCAAATGGAGGTTACAGGACTTGCGGAATCTGCTAGTAAAGGTGAGATTGAGATTAAGATACTAACAGAAAGTCTTGTGAAACTTGAAGCTGAAAGGGATGCTGCGTTTCTTCGGTATAATCAATCCATGGAGAAAATAACAGATCTGGAAGAATCATTTTTGAATAGCGAAGAATATGTGAAGGAGCTCACGATACGAGCAACCAAAGCAGAAACAGAATCAGAGAGTCTTAAGCAAGAGCGTAGTAGATTGCAGTCTGAGAAAGAAGCTGGCTTAGTTCAATACAATCAATGCCTTGAGATGATAACTTCTCTAGAGAAAAAGATTAGAGAGGCTGAGGAAAGTGCGCAGATGTTTAGCAATCGATCTGCGAAAGCAGAAGATGAAATTAAAGCAATGAGACAAGAACTTCTAATGGCGAATGAAGCGAAAGAAGATTTGAGTTTTCGCTACCAGAAGTGTTTGGAGACTATATCTAATCTAGAAACAGAAGTTGTTAAAGCTCAAGAAAATGCGAAAAAACTAAGCAGTGAAGTTTTAGCCGGAGCTGCGAGGTTAAAGACTATGGAGGACCAGTGTACTCTCTTGGAGGGATCAAACGAAACTCTAAAGTTGGAAGCTCATGATCTAACACACAAAATAGCAGCTAAGGATCAAGAACTTCTGTGTAATCAGAACGAGCTTGAGAAGTTTCAAGCTATAATCCAAGATGAGCACTCTCGGTTTTTAGAAATCGAATCCAGTCTTAGAAGTTTGAAGAGTTTGCATTCGCAGTCACAAGATGAACAGAAGATTCTCACCTTAGAACTTCAAGAAAAGGTTCAGATGTTGAGGGACTTAGAGACTCGTAATCATAAGTTAGAAGACGACCTCAGCGCAATTAAAGAAGAAAACCAAAACTTAAACGAAGTAAATGACTCTTCTATGATCTCCCTGCAGACTCAAGAACACGAGATTTCGAGCTTGAAGGAGGCGAAAGAAAAACTCGAGGAAGACGTTAAAAGACAGATTAGCTACTCCAGTGCTCTTCAAGAAGAGATTAATCGTTTGAAAGATGAAATTGACAGGTTGAATACGAGGTACGAAACAATAATGGAGCAAGTAAAATTCACAGGATTGGATCCGAAATCGTTTGCATCTTCTGTGAAGAAGCTACAAGATGAGAACTCGAAGCTAACTGAGTCATACAACCACCAGAAAGATGATAACAATGCTCTTACTGAGAAGTTGCGCGAAATGGATAATATCTTAATGCAGAATGTTGATCTGGAGAAACTGCTTCTGGAATCAAACACCAAACTAGATGGTTCCAGGGAGAAAACAAAGGATCTGCAAGCGAGATGCGAGTCTTTACGTGGCGAGAAATCCGAGCATATTGCTGAAAGAGCTAATCTATTTTCTCAAATGCAAATCATGGCTGAAAATATGCAGAAACTCTTAGAAAAAAACTCGTTACTGGAAACATCTCTTGTTACTGCAAACAATGAGCTTCAAAGTGTAAGAACGAAATCAAAATGCGTCGAAGAGTTCTTCGAGTTGTTGAAAGCCGATAAGACCGAGCTTATGAAGGAAAGAGAAGCTCTTATCTCGCAACTAAACAGTGTCGAAAAGAAGCTTGGAGTATTAGAGAAGATGTTTAGTGAATTAGAAGGAAAATATGCTGAGTTACAGAAAGATAAACAGTTTTCATATCATCAAGTTGAAGAGTTACGAAACACACTTGCAGTAGAGAAGCAAGAGCGTGCTTCGTATGAACGATCTACTGATTCCAGATTAGCTGATCTTCAGAATAACGTAAACCTTCTTCGCGAAGAGTGTCGCTCGAGGAAAAAGGAGTTTGAGGAAGAGCTTGATAGAGCTGTAAATGCTCAAGTTGAGATTTTCATCTTGCAGAAGTTTATTGAAGATTTGGAGCAGAAGAACTTTTCGCTTCTGATTGAGTGCCAGAAGTATGTTGAGGCGTCGACATTTTCGGAGAAACTCATTACAGAACTGGAAAGCGAGAATCTGGAGCAACAGATGGAAGCTGAGTTTTTGCTGGATGAAATTGATAAGTTTCGTGGTGCTATCTATCAAGTTTACAAAACACTTCAACTTGAAGAAGCTTCTAAGACTGCAAAAGAGCCAATTCCAGTTTCACGTATCGTGGATGAGATTAATGAACTGAAATGTTCGCTTTCGAGTGCTGAATATGAGACGCAGCGACTTGTAATTGAGAACTCTGTGCTTGTATCTCTACTTGGAGAGTTCAAATCCGATGGATTAAAGGTTGAATCAGAGAAAAACATTGTTGAAAAAGATTTGGAGACGATAATGCAGCGTTATGGAATGTTGAAGAAAGACAGGATTGAGCTATTGGAGATGAACCGGCGGTTAAAATCAGAACTGATTGAGAAAGAGCAGGAGGAGGTAGAGCTAAGAGGTGAATTACAAGCTAAGGATACAAAGTTTGAAACTTTGAATTCGACATATAAAGTTTTGCATCAAGATTACTCAAAAGCTCTTGATGAAAACAAATCTCTGCTTCAGA
Organism: Aethionema arabicum; assembly: GCA_000411095.1. NCBI lineage: Eukaryota > Viridiplantae > Streptophyta > Magnoliopsida > Brassicales > Brassicaceae > Aethionema > Aethionema arabicum. The sequence goes on from KE151017.1 coordinate 105,333, forward strand.
AATTCTCACAACTTAGAGATGAAATGTGTATACTCCAGGAAGAAAACGGTTTGATTCTTCAGGAAGCTCTTGCTTTGAACACTATGTCTGTGATTTACCAGTCGTTTGGGTCGGAAAAAGCTGAACAAGTTGAATCATTTGCTGAAAACTTGTGCAGTTTACAAGAAATTAATAAGGGACTGAAGGAGAAAGTTGAAACACTGCAGGAGAAGTTAAAAGTGAAAGAAGAAGACAGTTATGAGCTTAATAGTAAGCTGGAAAAGTTACAGGAAAGTCTCGAAGAAGCGAATGAGGTAAATGATCTCTTGGAACATCAAATTTTAGCAAAAGAGAAAACCATGAAATTGAAGGCAATGGAGCTTCTTGAAGCTGAGGAGATGCTTAAAGCTACACATAATGCAAACACAGAACTTTGTGAAGCTGTTGAAGAGTTGAGGAAAGATTGCGAAGAATCGAGGAAAATGAGGGGAGATTTAGAAAGAAAAGTTTCTGAACTTTTTGACCTAAGTGGAAGACAGGATCAAGAGATCAGAAAGCTAAGCAAATTGAATGAAACTTTGGAGTGTGAAGTAGAGCTGTTACACAAAGAAATCCAAGAACACCAAGTTCGAGAAGAGTTCTTGAGTTTGGAATTGCAGGAGAAAAGCAATGAATTTGGACTTTGGGATGCTGAAGCAACATCTTTTTACTTTGATCTACAGATCTCAGCTGTACGTGAAGTCTTGCTTGAGAACAAAGTTCAAGAACTTACCGGAATCTGTGAGAATCTAAAAGATGAAGCTGTGATGAAGACCACAGAGATAACACAGATGAAAGAAACAGTTAACTTCTTGGAATATGAAGTGACTGAGCTCAAGACTCAGTTGTTTGCTTATGATCCTGTGGTTGCATCTCTAGCAGAAGATGTAAATTCCCTTGAGCAAAATGCCTTGTCGTTGATGAAACTCCCTGTGCCAGCTGAGGTAAACTTAGCCCTGAAATGTTACATCTTACTCTACTTTAAACTCGATCATTTCAAGTGATTGACTGATTTTGTTGACCTGGTTTGTTGATGAAGAATGGTGAGCATCCAGAACCAGAATCTGTAGGACATAGCAGCACCAATGGAATGATGATGTTGCAAGACATGAAAACAAGAGTTAAATCCATTGAACAAGCAGTTATTGAAGAAAAAACTAGGCTTGCAAAGCAGAGAAGACGAAGCTCTGCGCGTAGAAGCAGAGATTACAAGCAGTTTGAAGATGAGATTGAACTTGAGGACAAGTTCTCCGGTGAAATTAGACAGCCAAGATCATCTGGTACAACTGAGGTGAAGAATGGTTTACTAATGAAAGACATTCCTCTTGATCAAGTTGCGGATTCTCCGTTCTATGGAAGAAGCCGGCGAACTAGCCGTGGTTCCAATGATCAGATGCTTGAGTTATGGGAAGAATCTGCTGAACCAGAAGACAGCATAAAGTCTCTAATCAACAATAAAACCTCAAAGAAGCTAACAATCTCTCGTCTTAACCGCAAAAGCAGGAATCCCTCCATTGAAGTTGTTGACAAGCTAGAGTTATCTCAAATTATTGAAGATAAATCAAAGATTCTAGAGAGACTTTTATCTGATTCACGAAGACTAGCAAGTCTTAGAATCACCTTAAGAGATCTTAAAACCAAGCTGGAGTTGAACGAGAAAGATGGTAAATTCAGTACTCCTGATCTTGCTAAACTGAGAAAACAATTAAAAGATCTGGAAGAAGGAATCTGTCAGCTAGCAAACACCAACGAGATACTTTCAAAGGAAATAGAGGAAACTGGAGATGCTAGAGATATCTATAGAAAAGTGGTTATGGAGAAGTCAAAACACGGATCTGAGAAGATAGAACAGCTGCAACAAGAAGTGCAAGACATTGAAAGAACAGTGCTGAAGCTTGAAGACGGAGCTAAAAGTAAAGGAAGGAAAAAGTTCTCGGAGAGTAGAACAGTAATACTCTTGAGAGATATTATCCACAAAGGTGGGAAAAGAACAGCAAGAAAGAAGAAAAACAGGTTCTGCGGCTGTATGAGATCTTCTACCATGGAAGAATAGTAAGGTAGCTAATAAGTAATAACGTAGCAGGATCTAGTTTACTATCTATTTTTCACAAAAAAACCATGGAAACTGACTCTAGAAGTAGCAAATGAGTACCTTGTAGCTTCTGCTAAACTGTATGTAAGTGGTTTGAACTTTAGATTACCTTAAAGTTCATTTGCTTGATCATCTTTCTGCTTTTAACGTCCTTAGATCCAAACTTAAAGAACTGGAACAGGTTTCTGAACATTTTTACCTGCTAGAAGAAAGTAACTTACAACAACGTTGCTTATATTATGAAGAGGTTATAATTTATAAACTAACAGCATCTTGGAACCGTACAAAGATACAAAGAATTTTCATAGCTTAACCAAATGGTTTTATTCAATTCATTGTTGTTGATTGAGAGAAGGAAAAGCTGGAATTGACCTCAATATTAACTTCCGACCAGTACTTCTCCTTCCTAGGATTGATCCAGATTCCGATGAGTTAAGATGAGGAGGCGAGACTCGTTTCCCATTGGGAGAGATGGCTTTAATGGTGGTAATGGGGGAGTTAACAAGAATCTCAGGCATAGTCTCTGCTCTGTCTTCGGTTATAGTCTCAAGAGGCTTCTCAATCCTTGATTCTGTTAGATCACTGTTTGGTTTTCTAAAAGAACGGCAGTTTTCTAGCCCCGAGGAAGACCCTATGCCGAGGGAGAACTGTGTTGGTGGTAGCCTGTTCTTAGACAAGAATGGCTGTTGAATCACTAAATGTCTGCAAAACACAAAGATATAGAGAGATTCAGGAGCTGTTTTTACAGAAGTTCTTTTGATAAACAGTAAAGAATGAATACCTGTAAGGTGGCAGTGGTGTTGAAGGTAGATCAGAACTTGGGTTCTGTTCAATTTCTTTCGACATCTCGGAGTTTTGTTGGATATTTGGTATTCTTTTATCATGCGTTTCGTGATCCTCTTGTTTGCTATCCATGCTAACAAATAAAGATCCTGAAAGTGTTTGTTTTGTCAAAACAGAGAAGATAACTAGAGAAAGCGCAAAAGTCTTGAGATAACTAGAGAAAGCGCAAACGTCCCCTCACGTTTCCTGTTTTTGCGTAAATCCTCACCTTTGAATTTGGTTTTTTAAACCCGAAATTTTCAAAATCCAGTTTTTTGCCCTCACATTTTTTTTTATCAAAAATATTACCTTTTAATTTGGTTCTTTAAAACCCCAATCTTTCAAAACTGGTTTTTTGCCCCCTTCTTTTCTGTTTTTTCAAAAAAAACTCTCATGCTAAGAACCTTACAAGATTTTCATTCGTTATGATGGTGATGAGAGAATCAAGATCTTCGCTAGGAAGCTGTTATTTGAGTGTGAAGGACTAACCATGGAAAAGAGTACTTGAGACCCAAGATCAGATTACAGGGATAAACACATTAGTCATGGTGGCGACAGCTGAATTAGCATGGGTGTGGCAACATTGTACAGTTTTTAAAAGTGAGGGTTTTTGTCGGGAAAACGGAAAATGTGAGGGGGAAAACAACTGGATTTTGAAAGATTGAAGTTTAAAAAACCAATTTGAAAGGTGAGGGTTTAACAATAAAGGTCGGGGGGCAAAAAACTGGATTTTGAAAGAATGGGGTTTAAGTAAACAAATATAAATATGAGGGTTTTCTTCAAAAAAACCGAAAAAATGAAGTGGTGTTTAACCATAATATTAATCCCTGATAGTTATGGAAAATGCAGCAAAAGAAAACTAACCATCTTTTCTTCCAAAAGCATTCTTACATCCTTCACATCTACAGTTTATGGAACACCCAACTCCACCCTACAAGATCATCAGAACAACAATGTATCAGAATCAGAAAATAAGGAAGACGACTTACATAGATGCACAAGTACCTGATAGCATTCACAGTATTTTTTCAGACAATTTGATTTCTTGCAATTACAGCCGCGCTTATGCCGTGCTGAAGCTGGAGTTTTGCTTGCATCATCCTGTTTATGATTTCCAGGTTCATATTTAAGATGGAAGAATAAAAAGAGATAGAAACAAGAAGATGGAAAAGAGCTCTTACGCCAGTTTCCATGACGGAATCAGCTCTTCTGATGACTTTAGGTGCAAATGCAAGTGGATTACGGGACTCGATCTGTTTCCGGGTAGCTAGGACAGTTTCTTCATGAATAGGTTTGTTGAAGCAATCTACACATGAACATGGCTCTATACAATAAACCCCGGCCGCAAAGCATTCACAGTAACTGCAGAAAAGCATCAAGAAACTCAAAATGATGAAGGAATTGGGCAACCAAAGACTAAGAGGAAAGAGTTGACCGCTTACAGTTTCAAACACTTTGACTTTTTGCAGTTACATCGCTTACATGAGTCACCTTCTCCAGCTTGTTCAAGCATACGCCTGCACATTTATACCAACAAATGTTAAGAAAACAAATTAAAAGTAGATATAATCATATACAGATTCTTTTAAGATAAAAACTTGCATCTTTTTCTTAAGGCTGCTTGAGTCCAAATCTTCTAAGACCACCAATTCCTTTGAAACTTCTGCGACAGCTTGACCTTCCACAGGTTCAATTCCTGTTTGGTTCAAAGCTTCTCGCGCATTGTCTTGGGAATGAATTGGAGTGGTTGAGTCTGATAAAGTCTTCTGAATCTCTCCGGTTATTGAGTAGTCATGTATGGAAATGGTCTTGTTTTCAGATGAGGACATTGCAATGGCGTTTAGATGGAGACCAATACCAGGTACAACACATCTTGAGGAAGATTCACCCGCCGGCTTATTGTTACTCATAGTTTGCTGATCATCAGCTATTTCCTTCTTCCGCTTCCCTGCTACCTCAAAGTGTAGACACCGTCTTCGCATACCACGATGCAAGTTAGAGCCAGACTACCACAAACAATGAAAAATAAACCATTTCAGAGATTCTAATTAATCAAAGAGTCCAAAGATGAACGAAATAAGTTATCTCTGGGATGTATTCTTGAGTTCACCTCATTAGGAAGCAGAGGCAAAGGAGGTTCCGATTCGCTGCTGGAACCATTGGCTGGAATATCTTTGGTTACATAGCTTGTATCAGGTTGCTTCAATGCCAAAACACCAGCGCAGAAACGTTTTTCTGAGCTTGATATTTTCTTAACCAGACATCCAAAAGCTTCAGAATCATTTGGAGAACGAAATACTAAAAGTTCAGTTGCATCTGAGATCAAACGTCCACAATCAGGAGTTTCATTCTCTTCTGGAGCATTAAGCATCTTCTGGAGACCCATTCTGACATCCTCAGAAAAACAATTCTCTCCTTGAGAAGCAGATGGAGCTAGCATTTCTTCAGTAACATCTCCCGTGTCCCGATTTGGAGTTTGGCAATCAGAATTCAAGATTTGTGGCATCTCCATTACAGAGTTATCACAAGACATTTCAATTGAAGCCTCATCTTTGTTCAAATCTTCAGCAGCTGCTGCACCCTCTCCTTTAGAAGAGGCTCCTTCAAGAGATTCCATGGTTTTGGAAAGATCAGAAGAGTTATGACTGCAACAAGAAGGAAGAAAACACATGATTTTCAGCAAGATAATGGTTAATAAAAGGAGTTAACAGAAGCAATGTTTACCTTTTGAAGAAACGGGATTCTCTGTGAGAAGTGACATGGGGAGAGGCAAAAACTGGAGGAGGAGATGCAAAACTCAAAGAGTTAAACGTCTGACCAGTGGGGATGGATTTGACTGGTTCGATTGGAGAAAGATTGTTAATGTAGTTAAACACTGGAGAATCCTGCATTTCCCATTACAGTAAGTACTCAAAACTTAAATCAAAGAAAAAAACCTAAAATCAAACACATAATTCTAGTGGAAATGATGAACAGAATCCAGAAACCACCATACTTTCTCTACTAATCAAAAGAAAATTGCAGAAAAAAGAGAAAAGAAGAGAGATGAGTGTTGAAGAGAAACCTCGAATTTGGATTTGGATTTGGATAATGGAGTATCGATCTGGGCGGGAGGCTTCGGGGGTTTGTCCATTTTCCCAGCAAATCACATCCACATTGTACTAAGGAAGACTAGTGATTTTAATCTAGGGTTCGATAAAAAAAAAAA
>KE151017.1:131016-143068 GCA_000411095.1 Aethionema arabicum
CCGTATTAGAAAAAAAATTAACAGATGGTATAAATAAAGTGATTAGTAAAGTTGAGGGTTTAAAAAACGTCGTTAATAACATTGAGAGTTTAAAAACAAATTTTCAAAGTTGAGGGTTTTTCTTATAAAATGGTCAAAGTTCAAGGTTTTTTTTACATTAATCCCTTTTTTGAAATGATTTTTCATTTTTCAAGGGATCCTGTAAAGTTTCTATTAATAGAGGATGAAGATTTAAGAAAAAAAGAAAAGAAAAAATTATATAAAAATCCTCAAAGAACCCATTAGGATATCAACCAATGGAGATGCTGTTAAGTTAAATCTAGAATGATTTGATGTTGTAAAATTAACTTATATAATTCATGTTTTCATCTTCAAAGTCGGGGCTTAACAACAAAAAAAATCAAATCAAAACATAGTAATTTGCTTTAGGGATAAAAAAAAAGTTATGTTTTAATTTTGTTTGCATCTTAAAAATCACTTAGTTTTAATACCTTGTAACAGTATATTAAATTTTAAAATAATACATAATGTAATGTTTAATATTTCTAAGAATACCTGTAATAACTTTTTAAATAACATTATAAATATTTCCCCTGTCACGTTATCGATTTCCCACGCAAAATAAAATGCCAGATATTTTGTTGTAATTTTAGACATAGGTTTATTATGTAGTTACGCGATGTAGAAATCGTAAAATATAAGAAATATATATAGAGAACTATAGAATAAAAGAAAAATGTAAAATATAACGTGGCACATGACTACATAAGGTGTAAGGTTAAACACCCACACGGCAACTCAAGGGGGAGGCTTTGGTACTCTCCGATCCACCTTTCTGTATTCTGTTCAATATTTATCCACTTTTGTCAAAAAAAATAATAAATAAATAAAATTTTAATTTCTACTAAATATGTTTCCCTCATTTTCCTCGTTATTAAAGACTCACAGGTCGGTAGAGAAAAACTCATTTATTTACCAAACGTTACGTTTCAGGGCTACTTTTGTCATTTCACCATTTTCCCAAAACTCCGGGCTATAAAAACACTCCAACAGTTACCAATATACAAATCTCATTACCAAAACATAAAATTCTCTTCTTTTTTCACACATTTATACACTGTTTTCTTTCTTTAATCAATAAAATTTAATAATATATATACAAAAATGGGATCTTTAGTGAAAGAGGAAACGTTGCCGTCGTTGATGACGGAGTTTTTGGAGAAGTGCGGCGGGTATGCGGTGGTAGACGGAGGATTTGCGACGGAGCTAGAACGCCACGGGGCAGACATCAACGATCCACTTTGGAGTGCAAAGTGTCTCATTACTTCTCCTCATCTCGTTAGAAAGGTTTAAAAATTTAAAGCTTAATCTTTAAAAAACATAACCTTTTCACAATATTAATATTTTAAAATCTAGATATATTTTGAAAACTTAATATTTAGTACTCTCTCCTTTTGTGTCGATTTAAATATATTTTTGTTATTCACTGTCTGTTTCGAGATAATTTACACAAAAAAATCTGTTTTATTATCAGTTTTAATCTTGTTCATTAAATGTTAAAAAAAAATTATCATATACTCTTTCCGTGTTAAAAAGGATGATGTTTTAGCTTTATTTTTTGTTTTAAAATATTTGATATTTTATTAATTTTTAATTTAATTTAAATTAATTTTTATATTAAACACCTAGTTTTCTTCAAAATTAGCTGAAAGTTTTAAAAAATTTATCTAATTATAAAATAAATTTAAGAGAAAGAATGTTATTTAAGAGAAAAATTAAAATTTATTTGATAGATGATAAATATTTCTTAATTTATATGTGTAAATCCTAAAACATTAAGTATTTTAACACGAGGAAGTAATAAATTTGATAAATATATTTAATTAGTAAAATTATTTTAGGTAAATCAAAAAATTTCTTGAACTGGGAATTTTTTTTAAAACGACACTTAAAAATAAAGTGAGGGAATATTAACTCTTGTTTGTAAAATTTGTTAACTGATATATTTTCTAGGAAGACAAACCATCATTTTGATGGCTTCGGTAATATTAATGTGTCTATATATGCATATTTTTTTAATTAAAGATAGATGGGATCAAGAAATAGTTATTATGGATATCTTCAATATTGATAAGTTTGATTAATAAAATAATAATTTAAGTTGAATTGGTTCAAAATTATGTTGTGCATTTAGATAAAAACAAAAATTATGTATATGGACGCTTTGTTGGATAATATTAAAGTGTCTATGTGCAAGCATATGTTTCGAAATTAATTATTTTGGATCTTGGATAGACTATATGGTCTTTGACGAAGAAAATATTAATTTAAATTCAAATTACTTTATGGATCTAGATAAATATTTTGTGAAAATTTATGTATGTAGACATTTTTGTTTTCTAGAGAATATTAAAGCGTACGTCTCTTTATTGATTTTTCTTTGGGTAACCTCTTTATTTGATCCAAATCAATTTATTGTGGATATTTTTCCACAATATTATATCCGTAATGATTAATTGAATGTATTTAGAATTTATATGGATCTAGATAGAAGATGTATATATATATGTGTGTATATTTATCAATTAAATTGGACTTGAAAGTTGAAACGGTGCTGGATACGTGTAGTGATAATTTTGTTACATGTATTAAAAAACTATATAGTTAAATTATTAATTTGGTCATACAAAATATTTTAAAATAGGTGCATTTAGATTACCTGGAGTCTGGAGCAAACGTCATCTTAACCGCATCGTACCAGGTAATTAATATATAATTAATTAATTATATTAAGAAAAAGATTTAACAAATTAATTAGCAATTTATTACACAGGCAACAATCCAAGGATTCGTAGCTAAAGGATTCACAGTAACAGAAGCGGAGAATTTGCTGAAGAGAAGCGTTGAAATCACGTGCGAGGCGCGTGAGATTTTCAACGACAGATGCACGAAGGGTTCCTGGGATTTCTCCCATGTCTCTAACGTTTCTCGGCAGCCTGTTCTCGTCGCAGCTTCCGTTGGTAGCTATGGAGCTTATCTCGCCGATGGTTCTGAATACAGGTTTTTTTTTCTCAATTTACAGTTTGTGTATTCGCAAATTGAAGAAATCAGGTTTTAATCGGTTGAATCTGGGCTTAATTTCATCGTCGTGGTTTTATCAGCGGAAGATATGGAGATTCAGTGAGCAAAGATACATTGAAGGATTTCCATAGAAGAAGAGTACAGATCTTAGCTAAATCTGGAGCTGATCTAATCGCATTCGAGACTATTCCAAATAAAATCGAAGCAGAGGTACATATACTCATATATCATAGCTGTTGATATGATTGGATCTGAGATTTGATTTGATGATTTTACTGTTACATCAATGGATACACTAGGCTTATGTCGATCTTCTCGAGGAGGAAGACATTGAGATTCCTGCGTGGCTCTCCTTCACTTCCAAAGATGGAATCACAGTACCACGCGGAGATTCAATAACAGAATGTGCTAAAATCGCAGATTCCTGCAAGAAAGTGGTGGCTATAGGAATCAATTGCACTGCTCCACGATACATTAACGATTTAATCATCTCCTTGCGGAAAGTTACCAGCAAACCGATCATTGTGTATCCCAACAGTGGAGAAGTATACGACGGTTTGAACAAGAAATGGATTGTGAGTGTTCTTTATGTTAAATCCTAATTGATTCTGCAATGTGTAAGCTAAGATTGATTTGGATGTTCAATTTCAGAAATCTGAAGGAGATACAGAGGAGGATTTTGTGTCGTATGTGAATAAATGGAGAGATGAAGGAGCATCATTGTTTGGAGGATGTTGTCGAACAACTCCAAACACCATTAGAGCCATTGCTAAAGTTCTCTCCAACGAATCTCTGGTTACATCTAAACTCAAATTGCACCATTAAACTCATCAAGAACACTATAATCGTGTACTGTCTTTATATAAAGTAAGTGTTCCCAAACCATCTGGATGATACCAAGGGTTTTGAATCTTCTTAGCTACACTTTAGTAATGATTACTTGAATTAACAAAGAATTTAACAGTTGGCAAGAAGTTTCATAGTTTTTTTTTTGGTATAACAATTAAAAAATTCGACTACTTTATTCACGAGTCAGTAACAACTACTTGTTGGAGAAGCCTGACCAAATATAAAAAGCTCTCTAAAGTCGTCTCTTTTGTACACCAATCTTTCTTCGTCTTCTTCATCCTCCTCTTCTCTATCTTTTTCTCTGCTTCTTCTTGTTGCGAAAATGATAGTTTCTGCTTTGGAGTTTGTTAGCAATGTTGCTTCCAATTCTCTGTTAATGTTCTGTTTCTGCAATCTGATCATCATCTCAATACTTATGGGCAAACCAAAGAATGAATTGCAGGAACCTAGTCTTGTATCTGATTCATCCTTCTCTTCCAAATCTAGTTTCAAGCAATCTGTGTTGATATCTGAATCTACTCTCGGCTCCGAACCAGAGAATGATGAAGAAGAAAATAAAACAAAAATTATGAAGAAACAAGAAATTATGAAGGAACAGAGGACAGAAGAGGAAGAGATTGACACTATGCTTAGGACAAGAGTCGAAGAATTCATCACTAAAGTCAACAATCAATGGAGATTAGAAAACAGAAAGAGACATCTTTTGTAACAACTTCAAACTTTTATTTATGAGATTAACAAAAAAAAATGTCAAAACTTTATTGAAGCTGTTTCTATTGAAGAAGAGGAACAGAACTTGGAACAAATACTTAACCAGAAAGAAAAGGTCTATCATAATCACCATAAGAGTTAGATCTTGCTCTCTCAAAGTCTTTTTTAAACCCATCTTTACTAATTTCATAAACACTTACAAAAACATCCTCTTCTTCATCATTCTCTCTCTCTTCAATTCTTTCTTCACACCAAACCCTAATTTCACCATTCTTATCATTGAAAAATCCAGGATTAGCTAGATTGTGTTCAGTATATAACCAAGGCAAGTCAGTGTTATCCACACTTAAGTACTTACTCCATGACAAACTCCATGACACATCCTCTTCAATGTCCTCATGATCCACTTTAGTCACCCAAACCTCAATCTTTTTTGTTTTTGCACATTGATGCAACAAACAAAGCTTATCTCTTCCAAAACTTGATAAAACTATTATATCATCTTTAACCATATAACTCTCAACATAATCACCTACAGATCTTGAAGGAAGATAATCTCTTTCTACAAATGTTTCTGTTGAAAAATCAAAACTTTGAATGAACAATGCACCATCTTGCCACCTTTCTGCTACCCAATACATGTTTTCACTCACAGAAACACCTTTCCAAGATGATACTAATGACCAATGAACAATATCTTCAAGATATTTCCATGAATCTGACTTTAAATCATAAATCGCAATCTCTATATCATTATATCTTTCACTCTTCTCCAAGTAAATTCGATTGTAAAACCTAAGGATCTTGTGATTATCAGGAGATGCTTTATTGTATCCAATACCGTATTTATCATCATTATAACCAGCCATTACCACACCTCCATGACAGTTACCTACCTCAGCAATCGAGCTATCTTCGGTTTTTGTATACCAGAAAAAATTGGATCCATTTGATTTGCCCCAAAATTGGATTCCAAATGAAGAGTCTGCGGCGCCCTAATTCCAAGTTGTTAAATTTCAGCAACACTAAACCATCACAGTGAATCATAGTGGAAATCAAAGGTCTATAAGGAAACTCAGAAGGTAATGGTGAAATTAAGCGAGTTTGGGTTACTGGATTGATGATTTCAACCCTACTATCGATTCGTATGAATCGTTGTTGAGTGAGATTTAAGTAATTGTAGATGAATCGTTTGTTTTTGAGAAGAGAGTACCATTGTTTGCAGATTAAGTGGAATCGTATCAAATATTCGATGGGAATTGCAGAGAGAATTTCTTCTGTTAAGTGAAAAGGTAAAAAGATATGATTTAAGGAAGAAGAAGCCATAGCTGTATAGAAAATTTAAGAAGAAATAATCGACATGGTTCTTCTATCTGTTGTCTCTGTATTTATAAGGCTCTGTTTCTAATATCTTTTTGAGAATCTATAGTCGTTATCTAAAAGTATTTTAGATAATTGTGTACAAAATTTCCATATTTAATTTCATGTAAATTTCCTTAATTAAATAATTGTGTATATCGTAAACAAATTTTCTTTACCAGATATATGTGAACAAGTTTATCTATTAAATTTCTGATTTTTTTTGTAAAAAGAATGATGTTTTTTAATAAAAGGGATAAATGTAAAAAAATAAATCAAGGTTTTATGTTTTTACCAATTAAAAAAATAAATTATTGCGAGATGTAAATAAAATTCTACAATTTTAAATTGGACCCACCATCTTTTTTACTGTCTTCGTTCCTACATATTGCTAGACTGTGTTTAATTGGAGATGGCTTTGATCATGATATTTATTTATTTAAGATGAACCAAGATTTTGAGGTGAGACATCAGATTTTATTTTAACAAAATAATTATATTCAATGGAAAATTTCATAGATAATAAAAGCATTATATCTTATAAATTTTATAATAACTAGAAATATAGTTATGGAAAATTTAAAAGATTGGAAAATCTTTTATCTTTATCTCTATAACTTCATGAAATAAATCATATTGAAAAATTGCACCGGTAAACTCATAAAAGAAAATAGTGGTATAATTAGGACAGAACACAAAAACCGGACCTATGAAAAGTACCTCTTGGATTTTAAACTCAAGATCTATGGATCTTGGATTGTAATTGGATACGAACCAATATCTATTGGATATGCGAAAGTAACCATAAATTTTTTCTTTTCGTTTTGTATTGGGATTTTGGGGTATATTATCGGTTTTTAAAGTAATTTTTCGGGTTTTCCAAGTATTTCTATAGATTTTTCCTATCAAATATCTAAACCGAAACCAAACAAAAACTCAAACCAGAACTAAATTTTCTAAAGTACCTCTTGGATCCTATATATAATCATGGAAACAAAAAGTCTAAAAATACCGAACAATACCCAATGAAACAAAAATTAAATACAGTTTTTTCACACTATTTACTGGATTCAAATCCAGATGCAGGAAGGAAGATCAGAGAAAATACTCCTTTTATAATTTATTAAATTTATGTTTTCAATTACTTACATAAAGAGACGTCTTTTGTAAAATCTTCAAACTTTTATTTATGAAATTAACAAAAAAAAAATGTCAAAACCTTGCTAACAAAAAAAAAAAAAAGCCATAACTAAGTTCTTCTTCTATTGAAGAAGAGGAACAAGACTTGGAACATATGCATAACCTGAAAGAAAAGGAGGTTCATCGTCTGAATTACATCTTGATCTCTCAACTTCTTTTTTGATCCCATCCTCACTAATTTCATAAACACTTACAGAAACATCTTCTCCAATTTCTTTTTCATACCAAATCCTAATTTTACCATTCTTATCAATGAAAAATTCAGGATTAGCTAGATTTTGTTCCGCATATAACAGAGGCAAATCAGAGCTACCAAAACTTAAATACTTGCTCCATACCATAACTTCTTCATCCACTTTGTTTGACACCCAAAACTCAATCTTCTTTGTTTCTTCAAATTGATACAACAAAGAAAGTCTATTTCTCCTAAAACATGACAAAGCTATTACATCAGTCATCTGAGTCTCAAAAGGAAGATAAGATCTGGGTTTGAATGTTTCCGCCGAAAAATCAAAACTTTGGATGAAAAACTGTGAATCATATATTATAGACTTATATGCAACCCAATACATGTTTCCAGTCACAGAAACACCTTTACAAGTATATTGTAATGACCAATCAGAAGTAGCTTCAAAATATTTCCAGGAATTTGACTTCAAATCATAAATCTCAATCTCTAACTTTTCACCAAATCTTGTACTCATGACCATATAATCAACATGAGTGTAAAACCTAAGGATCTTGTAATGATCAGGGGATACATTATCGTATCCAATACCGTATGTTTCAATATTATACCGTGATCGTACGTCACGACCTTCTCTAGGTTGAATAATCAAAAGAACACCGAAGCTTTTTCTATTACACGTAGGTGGGACCCATTTGATTTGCCCCAAAATTGGATTCCAAATCAAGAGTGTGCGGAGCCCTAATTCAGTGTTGTTAAATTTCAGCAACACTAAGCCATCGCAGTGAACCATAGCGGAAATCATAGGTCTCAAAGGAAACTCAGCTGGCAATGGCGAATTTATGCGAGTTTGGGTTACTGGATCGATGATTTGAAGCGTATTATCGATTTTTAGAAATCGTTGTTGAGTGAAATCTAAGTATTTGTAGATGAATCGTTTGTTTTTGAGAAGCGAGTACCATTGTTTGCAGATTAAGCGGAACCGTATCAGATATTCGATGGGAATTGCAGGGAGGATTTCTTCTGTTAACTCAAATGGTAAAGAGATTTGATTTAACGAAGAAGAAGCCATAGCTCATACAAAAACTAAGAAGAAATTAGCGGCGGCTAGAATACAAACTTGTTTTAACTTAATTATCTCTAATTGTGAGTTTTTTTACTAATTCAAAAGTAAATATATAGGCGAGTTATTTTTCTGGATTATTATAACTGATTATTATTCTATCGATTAAATAGGGGTAAAAAGTTGACTCTTATAGTCACATTTATGCCATTTAACAAAATGTTTGACAAATGTGTGTTCTACAATTTACACTCTATATTTGTATATTTTTAACAAATTCTCAACTAATTATGCGCTGAACACTCAAAATTCAATTTTTTAAATTTAATGTCTTTCGATGCAAAACAAATAAATTACAATTGGAAACCACCAAACACAAACAAAAAAAATTATAGGGTGAAAACTTATTCTGTAATTTTAAAAGTTAATTTGAAGTTTTGTATTTAGCCATTTGTTTATTTATAATTGGTAGGAAATATTTTTAAGAGAAAGAAATTAAAGATTTTAGTCAAATTTTAGGTGTTCAGTAATTGTTTACTTGGAAAAAATTGAAGTTAACCAATTTTACTTGTTTGTTGTTTTTGTCAAGTTTTATAAATGATAAATCTATTAGCAAATGAAAATAAAATTGTTCTTTTGTCAGCAGCACAACATGTCAACTTACATTAATTTCTGATGTTATAGTATCAAAAAAAAATTAAAAAGTAAAACAATATTTTGTCACTTAAGGGTTTTTAAGTAGGAGAATACAAAAATAATTATATTTATGTGATATAAATACTTAAATTAATTATTTAAACATTCACTAATCACTTCTCAAACGCATTATTGTCTCTAAATCCGGTTTAATTACTGATTCTTGATGGTTTCTTTGCTCTTTCTTCATCATATGAAGACAAAACACTTGTAAAGAAAAGATTTATTTCGTTTAGAACTATCTAATTTCTCAATAGATTGATTTCGTTTAATGTATTATCAAATAATTTAGTTCAAACTAAAGATTTCAAATGTTTTGCATAACAATTATCAAGGTTATCTACTTAATTATGGAATAATTTATAAGAATTTATAAGATACATGATGTGGGTTGTTTTTCTTTTTAAATGTAATTATGATTAATAGTAAATTATAATTACTAATATGATAAAAGTTTATCATAACACTCTAGAATGATCAATTGGTAAAGAAAGACAACATTATTTACTATACAAATTATGTTTCTAAAATTAAGTTAATCTAATTGAATTTAGAAAAAAAATTTGTGAATTCTGTTTTTTTTAAACTAAACATTATCTTGATTTTTAATATCCGATAGAATTATAATTTTTACAAAATACTATCACAATTTTTACATAAAAAAAAAGATTATTATAGCAGTCTAGAATGATCAATTGGTGAAGAAAAACAACATTATATACTATACAAATTATGTTTCTAAAATTAAGTCAACGTTATTGAATTTAGAAAAAAAAAGTGAATTCTATTTTTTTAAACTAAACATTATCTTAATTTTTAATATCCGATAGAATTATAATTTTTACTTAATACTATCACAATTTTTACATAAAAAAGATTATCATAGCAGTCTAGAATGATCAAATTGGTAAAGAAAGACACCATTATTTACTATACAAATTATGTTCTAAAATTAAGTTAATGTTATTGAATTTAGAAAAAAAAATGTGAATTCTATTTTTTTTTAAACTAAACATTAACTTAATTTTTACATAATACTATCACAAATATATTATATATTAAAAACAAAAAAAAACATTTAAATAATCAATTAATGATGTAACGGTAACAACTTATACTGTGATACATTTATTTTTTATAGCCGTTGTGGCATAGAGAGCACCACCATTTACCTTAAACTAACGGCTTTATTTTTTTGAAAAAGTAAGTCGGCTATATTTTGAATCTTCTATTTCATAAATACAAAAGCTTGTACGAGAAACACAATAATTCCATCAAAAAAACGTTAAAAACAGAGCCTTTTCTATGCGACTACTCAGAGATCAAACGATGATTTCGTTTGTTTTTGGTTCTTTGATCTAAAAAGACAGAACTTTGGTTAGTGAATCAGTTGTTCTGGAAACTCTCCATTACAGGTTATTCGTTCTAAGGTAAGTTTAATTTAAAAAAGCTTTGGATATTGTTGAATTTGTTAAGATATTATTGATTAGGGTGTTTGAAATTTTGAATAGTGGAATTTAGTTTGAAATCAGATTAGAATGTATTGGAATTGAAAGCAATTTTGGGGGTTTTGAGGGTCTGTTTGAATTTGTTGAATAGATTTCTTCGGAGTGATTGTGTTCGTTTCTTCATTGATTTGTTAAATTGGGGGAATAAATCGTTAAATTTGGTTTCTTTTGTTTTGGGTTTCTTTGTTTCCGAATAATTTTTCAGCAATTTAGGGTTTTTGAGGGTTGATTTGAATTTGTTGAATAGATATCTTCGGAGTGATTGTGTATGTTTCGTTTCTTCATTGATTTGTTAAATTTGGGGAATAAATCGTTAAATTTGGTTTCTTTTGTTTTGGGTTTCTTTGTTTTCGAATAACTTTTCAGCAATTTAGGGTTTTTGAGGATTGATTTGAATTCCCTGAATAGATTTCTTCGGAGTGATTGTCTTATGTTCGTTTCTTCATTGGTTTGTTAAATTGAGGAAAAAAAAATGTAAATTTAGTTTCTTTTGTTTTGGGTTTTTTCTCTTTGTTGTAATAATTTTTCATCATCGTTTTGTTTCTTTGCTGGGTTTTCTTTTACAGGATTAAAGTTTCTGGTTTTTGTTTTATAAAGTTGAGAAAAAGATGAGATTTAGGGTTCTTCATCTCTTCGCCACAGTACAGATCCTGGTAGTCTTTTTACTCAGTTTTAGGGTTTAATGGTACCTGAATTTAATTAATGGGTTTGATGATTGTAGACTAAAAGATGATGATGAAATTAAAAAAGCTTTGATTGATGATGAAATTGGATTTGAATTTGTTGAGTAGATTTCTTTAACTTGTTCTTGATTGATTTGTTAAATTGAGAATAAAACGTTGTTGGTTTGCAGGGATACACACAACACCTGGTGGAATTGGATATGAACAAGTTGTGTTGATGTTTCAGTAATGAAGCAAGCAAGGAAGAGGGAGGGAGATAAGGTTTGTGTAAAGAATATAGTTTGAATTAAGCCTTGTGTGTTGTAGATAGAAATTTGCTGACTTAATTGTTTCGATTTGCAGGCAAAACAAAACACACAAATCTTGTGCTAGTGTGGAGCGAGTCAAAATCCTGAGGGTGAGTGAGTATCATTACGGACAAATTAATATCACCAACACACACTAGCACTAACAACATTACACACACACACACACAGGAGCACTAGCACATTACACACACACGAACACTAGACACAAACGAACACGAACACTACACACAATCGAACAATACACACACTAACTAACACGAACGAGCGTAAACAAACGAACGAAACAAACGAGCGAAACGTGAACAAATGAAAAACAAACGAGCGTGAACAAACGACAAGTGCAGCGAGAGAGTGAGTGCCCAGACGTGCGGCGAGAGAGACGGCGGAGAGAGAGCCCGCGGGGAGAG
>KE151017.1:181171-192828 GCA_000411095.1 Aethionema arabicum
GAGATGGCCTAAAGAACGAGTGCTTCACTTACTTTTACAGATGGAGCTATCTAATTGGTTCAATGTATATTTTGAAATAAAAATTTAATTATTTATTTTAATAATAATAAATTTATTATTAAAATATTAATATTAAGCAATTTTGTGAATAACCACCATTGGAGGTGGTCTAAGGTAAAAAACTTTCATACATCATTTATGATTAAAAAAAAAATTTATCAAACAACCTAAAAATATATATTAAAACAAACATAATATGAAATTCACAAAAACATTACGATAAACAGAAAAAAAAATTCAAAATATTATATTTTTGTGACTTGGTTATAATAATTTAGCTTCGGTCGAAGAGTCCTACTAAAATATGTATTAAAATTGTGGATAATTATCTAGGTGTTTGATTGTTTTCGAATTGTCTTCATAGAAACACTCGTCATCACGCATGTCACTCTCTCTTTTCTATATAAACATAAACATCCACCACTTCTCCTCAACCTCCACACTTACATGACCTGAGAACACATCACAACAATGGCGTCGAACACAAACAAATTAGCCCTAATCTCCCTCCTCTTCCTCATCTCAATACCTCTCTTCCACTCCCTCTCCTACAACAACGTCAATCCCCAACAAGAACAACAACAAGGTCAAGAATGGGGTCAAGAATCATCAGAAAACCCTTACCACTTCAAACAAGAAAATTTCATTACACAATTTCAATCACAAGAAGGTTTTGTAAAACTACTTCCAAAGTTCACAAAACGTTCATGGAATCTCTTTCGTGGTTTAGAGAATTATCGTTTCTCTTTCTTGGAAATGGAACCAAACACTTTCATTGTTCCTCATCATTGGGATGCTCACTTTGTCCTCCTTGTACTTCAAGGCAAAGGAGTGATTGAGTTTGTGACTGATGATAGAAACGAAGCGTTTGAGATAAGTAAAGGTGATGTTGTTAGAGTTCCTGCTGGGATTACTCACTTTGCTGTGAGTACAGATGAAACTGTTCCTCTTCGTGCCGCTAAGCTCTTAGTTCCGGTTAATATTCCTGGACGCGTGCAGAATTACTTCCCTGGACAGTTACAGTTTCAACAATCGTATCTAAGTGGATTTAGCCATGAGATTCTTAAAGCTAGTTTCAATGTATGTTTCTTGATTTCTACTTTTTCAATGTTTCTTGCTAGAGTCAAAGATCCCATAAATGAAGTTTTTATACATGTAGAGAGTTAGGGGTAGGGCTGGATATTCGGGGATCTGTTCTGGTTTGGTATTTTTGGTTATTCGGTTTTTTGGTTTGATGACTATAGTATCCGTTTCGTTCTTTGGTTCGGGTATATTTGAGGTTCGGTTATTTGATAAGAGATTCGAAAAAATATCCAAAAACCTTAAAAACTATTAGAAAAATACTCGAAAAAACCAAAAGTATAACTAAAAACAAAAAAAACCCCAAAAAAAGTATGGTAACTTTCCGGTGCCCATTGGATATCCATATATTTCGAATTTAAAATTTAATAGGTATTTTACGTCGGAATCAAACCGAGACTTTTTTTGTGTTGGGTTCGGTTCGATTCTTCAATTTCGGTTTTTGTAACCAGCCCTAGTTAGGGGTGTGGGATTTTGATATATAACAAAGTTTGTGTTGTTATATTTATGTAGATCTCTGATGAGCTGCTTGGGAGTTTGTTAACCGGATCAAGACAGCAAAGTATGTTACGAAGAGTCTCTCCTGAGCAGATCAAGGAACTTACAAAACACGCAACTTCACCTTCCAACAAAGAAAAACACAAACAGAGAGGGAAAGACAAAGGAGAAGAGGAGCAGATTAGTAAGATGTGGAGACCCTTTAATCTCCATAGCCAAGAACCACTCTACTCCAACAAATTCGGCCATTTCCATGAAGCTTCTCCTCAGAATTTTGAACAACTCCAAGACCTTGATGTCTCCGTTAGCCATCTTAACATGACTCAGGTTCGTTTATCTTTATATATACAAGTTTTTAGTGTGGGAGAGGTAGGTGTAGTAATCGAAAATTTGTGTTTAATATGCAGGGGACTTTGTTTCTTCCTCGATACAATTCGAAAGCCACGAAGATTATGTTCGTGGAGAATGGTTGTGCTCGTTTTGAGATGGCTTGTCCTCATATATCCCAACAACAATGGCAGCAACGAAGCCAATTCCAAAGAGGTCAAGAACAAGAAGAAGAAGGAGGAGAAGAATCGAGTGGAGAAGTTCACAAGATTGTATCACATGTATGTAAAGGAGAGGTTTTTATCTTTCCGGCAGGTCATCCACTAGCTATACTTTCTCAAGATCAAGACTTTTCGGCTATGGGATTCGGAATTAATGCTGCAGATAACACAAGAATCTTCCTTGCAGGTAACAAAACAGAGAAAAGACTCTTCTTTTTAACGGTTTAGAAAGCTCTCTTGTAATGGTTTGGTTTGGTTTTAGGGCAAGAGAATGTGTTGAGTAATTTAGACACGGTGGCGACGAAGCTGACCTTTGGTTTGGGGAATAAGGCGGCGGAGAAGGTGTTTAAGAGTCAGAAATTCTCACACTTTGTACCTATTGGGAAGCAGCAGCAGGAGGAGGAAGAGGAATCACCGGAGAAACCTAAAGCATCGTTTCAGTCAATCTTGGACTTTGCTGGCTTTTGAGTTTTGAGAATGGATCAGAGTTTGTTCAAGTAAAAGATGTAATAAAGACGGTGACTCTCACGCTCTTTAATCATGTTTCTTGAGCTGTATATTGTATATGGAGTCGCTTTTACTCTGTTTTCATAAATAAAATTTCCGGTTTGGTTTGGTTTAGTTTGATTTGGTTTCGTTTGGTTTCGTTTGGTTTGGTTTGATTTGGTTTTGTTTATCGTCTGTGCCACTAACTGGTTATTTCCGGTTTGGTTTTCAATTCTCTATGCCTCTAAACGGTTATGGAGTGGATCTGTTTGGGTAATGAAACCTATATTCAACCTTGCAATAGCCATTGCTGCAAAAAACAGTAGCTACTCAAAAACCAAATAATAAATCACTCTGAAACAATAACATTACAATGTATACACAAAACATAACCAAAATAATGTGTTTTTCTTCTCTATAAAATCAACAAAACAAGAATCAAATCACATGAAGAAATCAAACAAGAAAACAAAGAAGCAAAAGAAATCAGTAGAATTTAAGAGCAGCAAGAGCAATGGAGACAAGGAGAAGATATGGTGAGAAGGCAAAGGTGGTTCGAAAAGCAGATGAAGAAGGAGTACTGCTGCTTCCAGCTCCATCAGCGGTTGGAGCTCCACCTTCAATGGCTGGAGTCTGTGGTGCAAAAGGTCTAGTTGAATCAGAAACTGGCGTCTGAGCTGATGAAGTTGGTTCAGGAACAATTGGAGTCGTTGATGGAGATGGAGACATTGTTGGTCCAAATGCAGCAGGTCCTGTTACAATTTTTTCAAGTTTTGAGTACAAATTTGGGATGGCTGTGAAAAAACCCCTAAACTATATGTTTCTGGCGAAACATATTCTAAGCTATCAAGTTCGCGAAAAAAACTCTAAACTTTGATTTTTGGACAAAAAAAACCTTGAACTTTGTTTTTTTTCGAAAAAATCCTAAACTATCAAGTCAATGAAAAAACTCCTCGACTTTGTTTTTCCGGCCAAAAAACCTCTAGACTTTGGTTTTTTTTTGAAAACACTTTTCCGTTAATTTAACCATTAAATCATTATTCGTCTCTAATTAAATAAAACGATGTGTTTTAATAGTAAAATTAAAAGTTAATAACTACGGTTAATTAAAATTTTATGGTTTAAAGTCATCGTTTTTAACTAGATACTACCGGTAATTTAACGGTCAATTTAATTTGAGGAGTTTTTTCGCCGGAAAAACAAAGTTCAGGAGTTTTTTCGCCGACTTGATAGTTTAAGGTTTTTTTGGCAAAAAAACAAAGTTTTGGAGTTTTTCGCCTATTTTATAGTTTAGGATATGTTTCGCCAAATACAAAAAGTTTATGGATTTTTTCGCTGCGAGTTTGTAGTGATAATGACAAATAAAACTCTATAATTTCACTACATATTTTGACTCAAACATGAAATGAATGATTATAGAACTCACCAGGAGAAGCAGCTGGAGCAATATTAGCTGTCAAAAACAAAAAATTAAAAGCAGAAACATTCATCAGATCATTGATTCAATTCAACAATGGAGATAAATAAACAGAGAAAAATGATTTACCTTGACATTGAAGAGGGACTCTAGGCATGTTACAAGCACGTGGAAGAGAGACGGCGGTTGTACGGTTAACCGGAATATTAAACGGAACAGTTCCGGTGACAATTAAACATAAACATCCCATTCCTGAAGTTGTAAGAGATCTAAGTGAATTGCAGCAATCAGATGATGGAGAAGTCCCATTGCTGCTGCTGTTTGTAATGAAACTCATACAAGGACTAACACTTGTCATCATCGCTGGAGTACATTGGTTTAGTGGCTGTTGGCTACGAACCGGTGAAGATAACATTGCTGTTAATGTCACTGCAAAAGCTAACACAAGAAATTTCGACATTTTTTTGTGTAGTTTAGATGTTTTTTTTTTTGTTGTTTTTGAGGTTTTGTTGATGTGTTTTAGTAAAGATGGGTTTGGTTTTATAGGAAGAAAGGAAGTGTGTATAGGTTGAGCTACTGTAAACTAACTTGTGTTCGGTTTAGGTGGTGGACGAATGAGGTGCTTACACGTGTCGGTGTAAAGGATTAAGATATATATAGCTAGTGTGGTAGATGAACTAACTCCTCTTTGGTTGTTCTGTTTTGGTAACTAAATTTAGATTTTTTACGAGATTTTAAAAGTAAAAGCTTATCTCACTAATAATTGTGTACAGTTAAAATTAATCTTTTTAAAAAGGTAGTTCTGTTATTACATAAGTGTGATCTCATGTAGCCTAAGCAATAAGTTTTACCTGTCTATTTATTTTTACTTAGAACTAAATGGAAACAACTACATAGTTAACAATATAGTGTTTAATTTAGACGAAATTAGTATTTTTTTAATATAGTGTTTAATTTAGACAAAATTAGTTTTCTTTTAATATAGTGTTTAACTTAGACCAAATTAGTTCTGATGACTGTTCTTATTTTAAGATTTAATATGCTAATATAATCTGATAATCTTTATATTCATCTGTTAGGTAAATTATTTTTAAGTTTTATTCTATTAACTTTTATATTTCACATGTTAAGCTTTATTATTCATGGTTTTTTTTAACAATATGGTATTTATAATACATCGTATAGATATAATATATGATATATTTTTCTATTTTACGTGTTTTTATTGTTTATATCTTTTAAATGACCTTTAAAGGAGTAGAAAAAAAGACCTTTAAAGACAAGACTTAACCCTTAGCACGGCAACGTACGACTAAATTTACTCATTAATCAATCAAAACAATCCAAGCTTTGAAACATATTAAATCTAGAACGTCAACAGACTTGTAAACGATGCTATTCATCTAAGTCAAGTCAAATAAAAATTGGTCAATCTTGCAAACAGAAAGCGAAACTTACTAATATTTCTTATATAGATAAGTCGCGTAATTTCTAATGACTTCATCACCAAGTAGCTCAACAACCACAGCCTAGACCGTAACGAAGACGACCGACCCAAAAACCAAAAACCAAAGACCAAAGTAATCAGCTTTGTTCACATAACACCTCAGAAAACAATGACGCAACTTCACAGAAGCTGTTAGAAAAGTAGGAAATAGTTGGTCACCAAAATTGAGCCAAACCCTTTTCTCTTTGTCACTTTCTACGTACCCCACTTCGTTATTTATAACCTTTACTTCATTCCCCAAGACTACACAATCCAATCACAAACACAACAAGATACAAAACCTACCAAACTCACACAGATCAAAGAATTATGAAGATGGAGATGGGTTTAGTGCTACTTACAGTTTCGATGGCTGTGTTGTCCTCGACTATGGTCTCTGCTCAGACTACAAGTTGCACGAATGTGTTGATCAGCATGGCGCCATGTCTGAATTACATCACCGGAAACTCTACTTCCCCTTCGCAGCAGTGTTGCAGACAGTTGGCTACTGTAGTCCAGTCTTCCCCTGACTGTTTGTGTCAGGTCCTTAACGGTGGAGGCTCGCAGCTTGGCTTTAACGTTAACCAAACACAAGCTTTGGCTTTGCCAACTGCTTGTAATGTGCAGACTCCTCCTGTTAGCCGATGTAACAGTAAGAACTTATTTGCATACTCACTTAAAAGAGATTGCTACAATTCCAGTTCTGCGAGCTTATGTTTTACGTGTTTCAGGTGGTGGTTCTGCTGATTCTCCTGCAGATTCACCAAAGGGTTCAGGTAAATGAGTAAGAAATTATAAGGAAAAAAGATAAATTTCAATAGGCTCTAAAATCTAATGCATTGTATGTATTTCTGTTAGGACCTGAAAATGTACCAGGAACTGGAGGATCAAAAACTGTACCAACAGGGGAAGGAAGTGGATCATCATCTGATGGAAGCTCAATTAAGTTGTCATTTCCTCTTCTTGTCTTCCTTTCTGCAAGTTCCTACATCGCAATCTTATTCAAATACTGATCTTCCCAGCTACATTTTCCTGAAACTTATGAAGCCATTTGGCCACTCCCAGTGCAGTCTTTATTTTTCACATTGTATTGTGATTTTGTGTGATGTATTTTAGCATATATACAAACCCTTACTTTTCGGGTGATTTTGGTTTGTAGCAACTCTTCCACCTATTGCAATAAACATTACTTTCCAGGGTATAATATGAAGAGAATAACGAATACATAACTGAGGAGCCAGAGATTATATATACAAAAAGGTGCCTTAATGAAGAACAAAGGTCAACCTCGCATTAAAATTGAAAACCCATAGAATATGACATAAAAATTTAAGCAGCAAGCAACAATCTATCTCAATTTCCGAAACATGAGACATAATTTGAGATAACCTTTTGAAGTTGGATATGAAAAAGAACCAAACTTCAACTGATGTATGCAATGAGCACAAAAGATGAAAAGCAAAGCATCCACTTAGGAATTATCCTGTATATATACTGTTCACCTATCAAAAGCAAGAAACCAGATCAGTTAGAATCAGATACTGCAGAATTATAAAAGGTTTTGAAATGACACAAAAAAAAATGACATTAGGGATCTTATACTTCCTTTTTGTTCTTGAACAAGGACCAAACACCTGATGATATAACCTCAAGGTCCTAATAGTGTTAGTAAACTAACTTACTCGCTCAAACACCATTTGGCAATAAGATCGCATACTGAAATATATCAACCAAATTCCATAACGAACATGATCACTATATATAACTGTTAAAAATCATTATCTTGCTAACGTTACAGAATGTATAAAGGCTATCAGAAGAGAAAAGAATGGAAGTTGGTACAATAAATGACACTATATCACAGTTAGATTTCAAGAATGTGACCGAGACCGCACAAACTCCTCGAGCTTTTCCCAGACTTCTAATGCAGCAGCCCGGTCCTGATGTCGCTTATTCTTACTAATCTGATATGATCAGAAAACAAAGAACAGGTTCAAGACTTAATCACATATCTCAATGACAATTTTAACATGATAGCAAATAAAAAGAAGTTCAAAATTCTCACCGAGATGATCTTTACATTCCACTGCTTCACCGTCTTAGCTGATTCGATACTATCATCTTCAAACCGCAAGAAAAAACCAATGACTGCAAACAGGAGAAACACAAAAGTCAGAAACCAAAACCACACGAAACAAAGCCAAGTAGCTACTTAACCTCATTTTGCTTACTCTTATTGAATATCTCAACGTGGTCCTTGAAAGGCCAGTCTTTGAACTGCCAATCCTTGCCTAGAACGAAAACGGCAACAACACGGTCCCAATCATCAGGCTTTAGAGCAGATGGTTTGTCCCTAACTTCGTAAGCAGTCACCACTCTCTCTCTATCTCGGCTAAACTTCTTCTGGACTGTAATACAATCTGGCTTTAATCCCTTCATCTGCTTCGCTTTGACATCATTTGGTATATAAACTCCATCTTCCAGAAACTCTTTGACATTGTATATAGTGATTAGTGTCTGGAACGCGCTTGGCACAAGAATTATTGGCACGCCTTCTCCTATTTTCCCAGCCTTGAAGTGAAGTTTCGATTTAGGGTTTGCATCATAGCCAGAATCGTCTCCGCCTCCACTAAACCCTACAATACCCCTCTCTTCTGCACCCATTAACCTACTCTTTGCAACCAAACCGTCTTTCCTCTGATGAGACTCAATCCTCTGTCTCTCTTCCTCCCTCTTCGTCGCATTCACTAACACGCTGTAGAAATCCACGTTCTTACATTGCAGAATCGCGTCTCGGCTCTTTAAAGGCCGCTCGTTCGACCGAATCAGCATTATATAGTCCACATCCTCGCCGGTTTTACCGAAATCGTCGACCTCCATGTCCTCAATTGCGTTTTCCCGAGAAACAAACGCGGAGTTATCCTGATCCGGCCGGTACTCTTCATTCTGCTTCTGGCTCTGCGCATTCTGCTGCTGAACCAAGAGAAAGTCAATCGAATCTGACGAAGCCACTTTCCCAGTGAGGTAATCAAGAAGAGGTTTCCGATCGGGTAAAGTCACCGCCGGCACAGCGTTTTTTACGGTGGATTGCATATACTCTCCGTGCTTCAGATGCTGATTCTTCACATAATGCACTAACGCTTCCAGAGTGTATAGAGTTCCACCCTTCGATCGATACGCAGTCTCCGTAGTGCAGGGAAACGAATACTCGGATCCGAATCGGTAGCCATCTCCAACGCGATCAATTTTATCCAGGTCTCCCCGAATCGTAAAATCCCTTAACACCGACAGAGGATCCATAGTAGGAAAGAAAGAAATCGATGTTAAGTTTAGGGTTTATGATATGGAAAAAGCTGACACAGGAAGTCATGAAGAAGAGAGTCAAAGACTAGAGAGTAATTAAATACTTAATATCCTAATGGCAAATTTGTAATTAGACAGTACCAATATGGATCTAATTGATTTGGGCCTGCCAATATGGATCCAATTGATTAGGGCCCAATGGGCCGATGGAGAAAGCTGGGTTTTGAAAAAGAGGGTTTAATAAAAAAAGTAATGGTTTTTGTATTGGAGTCGTTAGAGATATGTGTTGTGTAGTCTATTGTTTTATATTATGATTTATGTTTGATGGTATATTAAAAAAGAAACTCGACTAAAAATAACATTTTATAGACTCCTTTATAGGCGTGTATAAATATGTGTATATCATATTGTAATCAGCAGTTTATAGACATGTTTTTAAAAGTTATAAATTGTTTTAAAAATATCTATAAATCGTTTTATGTTTGATGATTTCAAAATAAATTAAAAAATAATTAAGAATAACACTTTACATATTCATCTATATATATTGATTTATAAAAAATTATAAATTCAAGATATATGACAAGAAAATCATCAAAATTAATTATATATTTAGATATGTTTTGATTTTCAAATTCATGGTTAATTAATTGTCAAATACCCATATTGGTAATTAAGGGTGAATAAAACGATTTTTTGATTATTATTATTATATTATTAATGATTAGTGAAATATTTTTTATGTATTGATATGTCATTGTATTTTGTGAATATAGTTGATGACATAACTAGCGATCGGAAAGATTCATCGATAAAAATACTGTTTTTTGGTCATGAAAGTAACAAATATTCGACATTTTACACATTTCGGATGACAAATCAAAATAAAACTATTTGGAAATGTCATAGTCATCGATAGGTCCAAGGAAATAAATAAATAATACTATATACTAATAAATAAGAAATAAAGAGGAACACGCATGCGTCTTGAACATAACTCATTGTATAGTGTAATCAAAAGACAATGTTCTTGCATTTCTTGTCTTATCAAATATTAAATGTGTCGATCGACCACTTTTACTCTCTTTTTCCTCATCTTTAACATTTACTATAACCCTTTAAACCCTACTTTTACATACACAATGCATATTCAATATTAAATCCAAATAAGATCATTGGGTAAGAAAGAAATTATTACAACCATAAAAAATAAATAAAAATGAAAAAGTAATTAATTGCGCCTTCCTCTTTTTATTAATGTTTGAAAATATAAAGTTTTTAAGTTTTTTAGACAAAAAATAATATATCTTCATAATTTTACTTATGTTTTATTTTATTATAATAACAATTTTATGTCTTTTATTAGTTTGTGTGTATTATCCGTAAATACTTTATATTGTAAAACATATAATATTAAACAATTGTTCTGTTTAGTATGTTAATTATAGAATTTTAATCAACCCAAATATTTTATAATATCTAAAGTCACGAAAACATGTTTTTTGATATAATATATTTCTAAGTACTAAACAATAATCCAAAGAAATGTAGACAAATTCATCGAACAATCCAAGAAAACTACCTCTCAATTGCAATAATGTTGGCCGTAACTCGATACATTTGTGGAGTTAAATCATCGAGTAAGTCCAAAGTCTCACCTACTAAACCCTTTTCCTAAATACTAATTTCTTTTTTTAGTATAAGATTTTAAACCAAATGTACAACATACCAAAATAAAAACACATCAAGATTTACAAAATAATTATAATAATAATAAAAAAAAATGTAAGCGTTAAAATATAATTTTGTAAAATGAATTTAGATATTTATTATTACAGTATTACTAATTACTACTTGGTATATGTAATTTACTTTTTAAGAGTGTAAAAGATGGATGATGCGACAGGAAGCAGTGAATGGGTGATGTGAGCGTAAGTGGTCCCTATAGGCTCCACGTGTAACATAGTCCTTTGTGTGGGACCCATATCTGATTCTCAGAAAAGGTGGGGCCCATTTCTCTGACGACCTTAACAGAGAGATTGGATTCTGATATCAAAGGACGGTCACGATGATATGATGGAGTTGTGTTCACGAGCCATGACACGACTCATGATGCTTCATTAGTCTCCACTCTCACTTCCCAGTTCCCACACTATTATAGTCAATTCAAAACATTATTATTTATTATATGGGATTAATGTAAAAAAACACATGAATTTTGCCAGTTTTGTAAAAAAAACCCCAAACTTTAAAAATCTATTTTTAAACTCTAAGGTTGACTAACGGTTTTATTTACACCCTCCGTTAGTTTTTTTATTAGCAACGTTAGTTTTATTCTTGGGCTTTAAATGAAAAATAATATCCAATAAAATAGGAGAGAAAAAACCCTAAATAAGTCTTATTTTATTCATCTTCTTCCTCCCTCTCTAGCCATTTTTTCACCGTTTCATATTCTCTTCTTCAAGAAATCTTTTTTTTTACTCTCAATCAGTTTAATTTCGAATCGCAAGGAACATTGACAAAAATGGGGTATTAATTTCGGATTTAGTGTTTATTTAAGTATTAATTTCTGTTTAAGCTAGTAATTTTTTTTTGTTAATTTTAAATTTTGGATTTATGGTTATTAAGGTTATATAATTGTTAATCAGTGAAAATTTTATAAATTGTTTGAAGGGTTGTTAAGGTTATATAAAAAGTTTAACATTGGTTTAGTGTCTATTATTAACTAAATTTGATGTGGTTGTAGGTCTAGTGACCACGAGAATGATGAGTATGATGA
>KE151017.1:206980-223215 GCA_000411095.1 Aethionema arabicum
AATAATTAAATGTGTAGTATTTTTTCTTTCAAAATCCGAAGTTTCTGATATCTTATGCTATATATATATATATATATATATATATATTATATTTGAATACGTAGAAATATATTTATATATCTTCATATGAAATGATTAATCAACAAAAAAAAATTAACCTTAAGTATAGCTAATTTTTTTTAAAATTATTTTGAGCGTACTATATACATATATGTAATACGTTTATATATATATAAACAAAAAAAATGTTATTTGACCTATTTTATAAATATAGTTGATATATTAAAATATATATT
The DNA here is from genome assembly GCA_000411095.1 of Aethionema arabicum. Classification (NCBI taxonomy): domain Eukaryota; kingdom Viridiplantae; phylum Streptophyta; class Magnoliopsida; order Brassicales; family Brassicaceae; genus Aethionema; species Aethionema arabicum. The sequence continues at coordinate 207,277 of KE151017.1, forward strand.
ATTTAAGGACATACATGAATGTATCATGTAACGGACAAGACAAGCATTTCCACTTTATTGCAAAACATAAAGAGGTTGAAAACCAACAAACACAAACTATTTAACATATCAAGACTTATATATTCTATCTACCAATAAAACTTTTCTACTTGTGCCAAACTTTGTTTTCATGTCTCAAGTAGTTTTTGTTGTCTTTACTTTATTTATAATTAATTCTTTTTAATTGGCATTTTCTCATGAACATGTAGATATGGCCCCTTAGTACCACATTGTTGGTCTTACATGCTCACATGCCAACTATTCTTGACCTTTTTCATTCACAAAATTCATATCCGTTTTAATTGGTTCTAATTCATAGTATATATATATATATATATATACTCCGTTTTTAATATAATATTTTTCTTTTAATCAATGCACATATATTAATAAATCAATTAAAATGATAACATAACATTATTTTTTGGATAATGATTACAATAATAAAAAAAATAAAGTAGAAATTTAATCGTTAAAACATAATTGTTTATATTAGGTCTGGACGTTCGGATTTATGGATAATTCGGTTCGGATTTAAACCGAAATTCAAACTAAAAAAAATAAAACCGTTCGGGTTTTATAAATTTTTGAATCAGATTCACTTCAGGATATCTCGGAATATTTTGGACCGGGTTAATTTGGACCCGATAAAATGTCGACCCCTAGTTTATACTTTATATGTTGAATTTTTACAAAATTTTATAATTTACAACAGCAAAAATTGTTAAAATTTATGTAATCTGAAACCGAAAGAGTAATTTATGTATATAAATTATATTCATTTTCTAATTTTTCTAATGTTTTTTTTTTGCATATGATGAGAAAATATTTAAACTTAGGAATTGCTATTAATAAATGATTTGACTTTTGTTTTGTAAATGTAATATATGAGCTTTTATTAGATATAATCATTACATATATTGGCTAAAGCCATAATCATTTGCAACACTAATTTCTCACTTCTTTAATAATTCTATTCAATAATTGAAATTGACATTATTTGTTTGAAGAATAGATATATTAACATGTACAATATAATTTGGGGTTTAGGGTTAAGGACAATTATGAAATGTGGGTGGCTGATGAAAATCATTAAATGACTTTGTGTTGAGTAATAGAGTGCGTCAAGATTGAATTAAGGTCTAATTAGTCAACTAAATATTAATGATGTTGTTAATTATAAATATAATAAAATAATGGGGGTCATTTGTAAATAAAGTAAAATCTTGTGGCAGATACTCCAAATCCAACAACCATGTTGATTTTATGTTGCCACTTGCTAACGCAACCAATCCCATTATCGATTGTTATATTTTTTGTATTGATTAAGAATATGTATACTTATATCCGAATCTTATTGATAACTTTTTTATACTAATTTTAATAATATTTATTCTTGTTAGTTTTTATAAATTATTTTATTCACTCTCGACCGTTTAGTTTTGAGTTAACCATTTATAAAAAATAAATCCGATGTATTATTTTATATTTTTTTATTCAAAATGAAAAGTGGGTTTTGTTTGGATATATTATTCTATTTTTACTTCAAAATGGAGGAACTCCAAGATGAATTTGATTTGAGTTTTGATCTAGTATATTACTTCCAAAAAAGAAAAATCTAAGCATATTCTATTTATATTTAATTATAATTATTAATCATACTTTTTATTCATAAAATTTGTAAATTTACCCAATTTTATTATTTATTTGCAATCTTTATATAACTTATTATAATATTCTAAACTAAATATTGATTATACGAAAAATGTATTGCATTGTATAAAAAAAGTACAAGAAATAAAAATATATAAGTTTATAATTAATTATGTTATTCTATATTTTTTAATTATAGATATATATATTACAATTATAATTAATTATGTTATTCTATATTTTTTAATTATAGATATATATATTACAATTATAATTAATTATGTGTATCATGAAATAACATGAATCACATTTCTTAATTGACAAACATTTTACAATTAATGAGTTATATATATATATATATAATTTCTTTGAGAATAAAATAGTTATATTTTGTTGCAGTGAATGTAAATATGCATGAGCAAAATTCAAATTAATGTTATAACGACATAAATATTTTGAAATAAAGTAGAAATCAAATTATAGGCACACGAGCTAGCATGGATACAAATATTAACATCTTCTTGATAATTATTTGTGGCCATACTTTTGCTTTAAAGTGACATAAAAAACTCATCATTAATTCACAATAAAAAGAAGAAGATAAAAGCCTAAGCATGGCGCATAGAATAATTACAAGTTGCAATCTAATGCTGTGTTTAATTCATCAAATATTTTATTATTATTTTGTTTTCATATTAAAAGTCTTTTTTTTGGTTAATGATTATGTTTCAAACAAGTTTTCTTGATTTTTTTTGTGATTTATCTTTATTAGTTAAATAAACATATTTTAATAAATATAACACCACCACGAAATAATCTGTTGTGGATATACTTTTATCTAGTACTTCTTAAATAGTGTGCAAAATGAGATATTATAAAAAAATGATAGTTTAATATATATATATATATATATTGCATTGATATCCATTGAATAAATTTAAGAGATTAATGAAAAAAAAAAGAGAGGAAGAAGATATTTTGAGACGAAAATAAAAGCTATATTTATCTGTATCGTTAAGGTCATACTGTGAAATACACACACTATATAGTCTAATAGGTTTTTTAATATCAATTTGTGGTTATTGGAAACATTAAAAGGGCCAAGAGTAATTTAGTGAATTAATTATTATTAGAAACATGTAAATCTCCATTTTTATTTTTTTTTACTAATTTTAACATGCTTATAACATATGATATCTGGTTCTTACAAATTATGAATGATTTATTTGTTCCTTAAAATAAAATATCGAGAAAAAAAATTAGTCTGACAAAGAATATATTCATAATCTGATACAGAAAAAAAATATATTGATAATTTAATATCGAAAACAAAATTAATCTGACAGAATAAAATATTTAATTGCAATAACACTGAAATAAAGTTTACGAATAAATAAGAAATTGACTATATAATTTTTAGGATTAGCTACTTGGATCTACCATGTTGTTCTGATAACATCCAACTATCACAATCTAAATCTAAAAACATATATACTAAATTATTATATATATATATAATATTTAATATCAATTTGCTTTTAAATATCTGATTTGTTAAAGAGTATTTCGGATCAAAATAATTTTGGACCTAACTATCTTATTAAAAAAGAAACCATTATGGAAAAACAATAAAATAACCGAGACATAATTCAACCAGTTCAGAATAATTGTGAAAACACTTTAGTTAGTCGAAAGACCCGAATTTAAACCATCAGTTATGGAGGAGAGTCATTTAAAAAAATCGGTTTGGTCTTTAACCCTACAAAAATGTATGAACCGCAAAACCCAAAACCTAAAATATAAAAACAAAACTAGAAAATAGTATTACAGATTAAATAGTTTAAAATTATTTTATAATTGTTCTAAAGCTTCAAAAGTAGTCAGCATTATTGCACACGACAACATCGGAAGTAACCCTCATGCTCATGTTTGCTTTGGAAGTGTAACTTTAAAATAAAATTGTCTAATTTTCTGTGGAATTAATTTATTTATTTTGTAAGTATAATTCTTAATAATATGTTCCACTTGAACTTCTATATATTTTATTCTTATGGCTCCACTTTAGATTTCACTTCACAAAAGTAACAAAACATAAAACTCAATTATTTAGATGAAGCTCCTCGAACCTTAACGAATTTTCAACACATCCATATATTTTCATCTTTATATGGAATTACATCATAAATTACATTAAATATATATATAGATACGTATATATGTGGTGATGACGTGGCAGATATAGACAAAATATGTGACAGAAAGTCATAACTCACAAGGGAGAGTCAAAGTAAGTGTCGAGTGAAGACATGACATTTACAAAATAGAGCAACTGAAATTAACCAACCCTACATTGCCTTCTTTTATTTTTATTTTTATTTTTTTATTTATTACAATAAAACAACCACAAAAAACTTGAAGCTGCCCACAGTATTTGAGATAAATTGAATAAAATAACTCTACCACATGTTTTTTTTATTGAAACTAAACAAAACCGTTAACTGCAGACCATCTTCTGTATTTAAAATTATTATATAGTTTTCTATCCATTATATAAATAAAGTTTAGTACGCTTCTAGGGTTTATAATAGTGGTAGATTGGCAAGTAATTTAGATCTTCATTTTTAGAAACGATTTTATTAGTAACTTTTTTTTGTTAAAATTTTGTTAGGATCTTTTAACATGACTAATGTATTTGAACATTATGTTATAAATCCTATTAAGATATGTATAATTATATATTAAGAAGACTACTAGATGTTGATAACTTAACCAATATGAGATATAAAATATTTATGCATCTTTCATTAGGTTAAAATAAATGTCATCAATTTGACATCTACTTTCTACGTTTAAAGCAAAATAATTTATAATATTATGGATTCATTGAAAATATTATCAAATAATAAAATTATGAATAAAAAATTTAAAATGTTTCGGTTAATAAATGTAAACGTCCGTAATTAGTGATAATATTATTTTATTCACTAAGCAAATTAAAAAATAGATTAATTAAACATTAGAAACCAAAACATTTAGGACCGCATCCTTTTTTTTTAACAGTGAGAGAACTATATAAAAACAGAAAATAAATATTATTTATATGTGTATGATATCATAATCTAATAGAACTTAACATGAAGTATCAATCTAAAAAATTATAAGATTCGGTATAAAATAAAGGGAGATTTTCACAAATGTCTCAATTCAAACATTTTTTTTAAGAATGTCATAACATTAGATCTGAGTGTATTGTTGGTATATTCTCAAATATTAAGATACATTTACAAAACCTTCATGATTTAAGATATTTTGGATAATTCCTCTAAAATAATTAAACTATAAAAAAAATCATCATTTCCAAATAAAAAATTATCAACATTAATAGTAATATCTAAAAGATATAAGTTATTCAAATCATTCTTCTTAGCAAATATTTAATGTAGGAGGATATTTCATATATGCGTACATATATATATATATATATATAACATTATATATCATATATGTATGGACATAAGAAAACTGAGAGAGAGAGATGGGTTAGGTGGCCCCCCTAAATCTAACCACCTTTGTCTCCATTTCTACCTTCCCATGTCCCTTAGAACATGCAGCAAATTATGGCAACTCTTTTAAATTTTCTAATTTTTCTAGTATTTATCTATACATTATTGTATTTTTTAATTATTATTGTTACAAATTATTCCACTACTCATAATAAAGAGTGTAACTCATAAAATTTACAAATTATGCAAGACATCATATACCCTAAATCTATCTTTATTTTATTAGCATCCCATTGCCTACTATTGTACTTTTATCAACTTTAAGTAGGATTTTTACATTTTATTTTATAATCACCAAATGATCCTAAATACATTATATTTAAGTATTTATATTTCAAATAAAACTCATCTTCCATTATAAAAAAAAATCACAATTATATATATATTGAAATTTAGTAGACAGACTTACTTTATAAAAATATTTTAATAGAATTGCATGAAATTTATGTAAGAAATAAAAATATTGATTAAAAAAATCTGCTATAAATTTTACATTCCCAACGGCAACAATCGAATATATAATAAAAAATAATCATGGAGTAAATGAAAGCCAAGTTTGGGGAAAAAAAGAGAGCTAGCTAGGATATAAAATAAAAAGAAAAATAATATTGTGAAAATAAAGTATTATTTTTTATAAATAAAAATAAGTATATTGTTATACATATGATATCTGTGTATATATAAACAAATTTGTTTGAAAAGAAAACCAAAATATTGCACAAAATAACAAAGGAAATGATGGTGAACACATGGTCCGCTCCAAATGAAGACGGTTGACTAAACTCATTATTCAATTATTACTATTTTTTGAAAGATAAAAGAAAACATTAAAAAATCTGCTGATTAATTTGAAGTGGCAGAAAAAAATATTAATTAATATACAAATTATATATAATATATGACTGTATTATGGTTCCTTATTGATCACATCTGCCGTCTGTTTTATAATAATAAATCCTTTTGTTTCCTTCATTTTATTCAATACCACTTGTTTTGTTGTTACCATGTAAACAATAGAAAATATAAACGATGAAATTTAATTAAAATTAATCGACATGCAACATATCATATACTAAAGAGAAAAAAAATATAGTGTAATTTACTAAGTTCGTTGTATTATTAAAATAAAACAGACTAATCGACAACAAACCAATTAACCGCCACCGTTCAAAATATAAAATTAGATCCAAAGTCCAAACCGTAGTATATAATTGCAACACTAGCCCCATATAATTTAAATTTTCTTTTACCAGATTTTTATAGTATTATTTTCCAAATGTATCTTATAAATATTTTTCATAACAAATTAACCCAATCTGAACTATTCCGAAATAATTCGAATCGAATCCGATGCAAAAATTCATAAACTCCAAACGGTTCCATTTTTTTTTGTTTGGGTTTTGGTTTAAATCTGAACTGAATATTAAATTTAAAATAAAAATAAAACTGTTATTAATTATATTCAAAAGAATAATGTGTAGATTATAAAAAATAATGTATTAAACAATAATGTTTTGAAGAACATAAACATAATTTCCATTATCGAAAAAAAAACATAATTTTCATTTGTTTTTGTGTGATTATGGTTTCGATCCGATCCGAAATCCGAACCAATCCGAATTTGAAGATCTGAATGGTTCGACTTTTTTTGAATTCGAAAGATCCGAAACCCAAAAAATCCGAACGAAACCGACATAAATTTAAAATCCGAATGATTCCTCTTTTTAAAACTCGAAAAACTCAAAATCCAAAAAAACTGAACCACACGAAGGGGGGCCTGGGTCTATAACAAACCAGTCACTGTGTGTCATTTTCTTGCGTGAATGTGAATAATTCGAACGTCCGGACCTAATATTACTCTATATATATATATATCAATTATAAGATTTAGAAGAAAAAAAATTACAATAAATAATTAATAAAATTTTACAAAAAAAATAAAAATAATAAATAAAATGATTGTTTTAAAGAGTGGGAGGCAGACGTAGGATGCAACATATAAAGCAATTAACTTTGGTGTTTCAATACACACAAAACCATTTTTTCCATCAAACCCAAAAACAAAACTCCAATCCCAAGCACAGCTTTTGGTGAATAAACAAACATGGAGATCGAATCCGTGACCTGTGAGTGTTGTGGTTTGATGGAAGATTGCACACAAGACTACATTACTCAAGTCAAATCTCACTTTGATGACAAATGGTTATGTGGTCTCTGTTCTGAAGCCGTTAGAGATGAAGTTAGTCGCCGGAAGATGACGACCGTTGATGAAGCTGTTAGAGCCCACATGTCGTTTTGTGGTAAGTTTAAAGATAATCCAGCTGTTCTTGTTGCTGATGGCATGAGACAGATGTTACGGAGGAGGTCCGGTGACTTGTCTACTTCCCGGTCACCGGCGACGGCAAAGAAATTTGGGAGATCTAACACCACTAAGTTGTATTGACTTCATCTTTTTTTTGTTTAGAGTTTTCTCTAAATTGGTGCTGATTAATGTATAATATTTGATGATTTGGATCTGTTTCAAGAAAAATATGATGATCAGAATCATATGTACAGACTTTTCAATTTATATCATCAGAATCTCTGCAAGAACTGTGTGCAAGTAATCCAGATCGTTATAAAATAGCACAAAATCCTTCCTTTTTTGTTAAAAAATGAGTAGATCTAACCTGATTGCTTGTGCCCTGTTCAGGTCAATTCAGCTTAGAACAGTTCTTGAATCTTGAGTACATCATTTTGGTCCGTTGGTTGTTCTGACCTCTGTTTCAGATATATTGGATAATATGAGATGAGAAGGTAAGGCGGCATAAGCATGGATTCTCTATCAGTTCCCAAGCTTCTTTTAAGATGTTATCATGGCTACAGGAATCCATCATGTAACCATAATGATCAAGTTTAGGAGTAATCTTGAATTCATGGGCTATGGCTGCAAATATTTCTTTCCCTCTTTAGCCTTAGTCTTGAGTGGCTACAAGTATGAAGCAGTGAAGCAAAAGTTGTTGAATTGGGTTCAACATTCTCCACACAAACTTTCACATTGTGCATAAATGGCAGTGAGAGGATTACTTGCTGGCACTGCTGATCCAAAACTGCTAATTGAACCCAAGATTCTTTATCCAAATTGCTCAAGCTGCAGGTTACTCTCAGGCCTTGTCCAATCTTTCTCCTCCATTGAAACAAGCAAGTTTCTCTCTTTGGCATATAAGAAAAAAACCACAGTGTGAGTCCTCATTTTCTATTAGAAATTGTAAATAGAATTTGACATATCCAATTTCCACATAGAAAGCATCTCATCGGGCATTACAGTTAACACTGATCATCTCCACACAAATAAAAGACTGAAAACCTCATCTACAGGTATCTGCAAAAAGAACATAACAAACAGGATAAATCTATGACTGAAAAAAATGCCTAATAGACCATCATTTCTCGATCATAATGTTTCACTTAACAGTATCTCTTGTAGTCATTTTATCGAACACCTTGCGTGCGGTGTTTATTCCACCACAGGAATTGTAATAATTACCATTATTAAAAAATGTCCCCACAAACGTAATGGAACCAGAGTTCTGAGCTTAACCTCAACGACGTGAATAGTCCATAGAATGGCCTTGAATTTCGCTAGAAGAAGAGGCGTCAATCTAGAAAACGAACATGCTTTGGAAATCGAATCATGTGAAGAAATTCAAAGCCATTTTTATTGACACAGTAAAACATTTTAATGACCCATAAAGCACAAAATGTATTTTGGGCCCAAGAGCCAATAATGGGCCTACCCTACCCAACTAGGGGCCCAATTTCTTGTTGCTGACGATAGGCGTGCTACGAAGGAGGTCCGGTTTAGAGCAAAACCATTTCTTAAATTCTAGATACACACCGTTTTATTAATGGAGTGATCAAATTCATTAGATCAAGTTATACTTCTTGTTTTTTTTTTTTTTAATTCTTGATACACACCGTTTTATTAACCGAAATAATTACGGGACGGTAGTAAAGATCTTACTATTCCATGATGGAAGGACTAAAAAATTAAATCGGAAAAGATTAGAGTTTAAAAAATTCAATTAAAAAGCTAGAATGGTTTACACAAAAACCTAAAAGATTAGAGATCATTTCACCATAATGAAGATTGTTATTTCGACAAATTCTTCGAAAACAAACAATTATTTTTTTTTTTTATTAAAACTGAAACATGAAACACACTGTACCACGGACATTATGATCTATAGTCCGTTTATTCACAACCCTATATACATATACCTTATTCCATCACACAAAGCAAGCAACCACAAATCTTAACATAAACTTGCATTTAAAACCATCATTAAGCAGATTCCACTTCATAAAAGTAGAGATCATCAAACCGGTCATTGTTTTGCGCCTTCCCACCAAGCATAACCAGCCCTTTCTTACCATCAATAGTCGCAGTCGTGGACGCAGACCATCCTCGTGCCATTGGACTCTCCTCCTCTTCAAACTTATCCAACCTCTCCCATTTCAACGTCTCAGTGTCCAACGCAAACGTTCCATCAATCAAATGCCCTGGTCCCACATGAGCTAGTGGGTCCATTTCAACTTCACCTCCAAATACTATTATATATTTCCCAACCACAGCACTAGCAAACACACTCCTGCCACAAGGCTTCTGTCCAATGGTTTCCACTTCTAACCACTTGTTTTTCGCAAGATCAAAGTAATGAATATCGTCAAGTTCATAACCAGTGAATCCATACACAACCCATACTTTCCCATTAACCACTTCAAGCCCTGCTCCTCCTCGAACACTAAAGGAATCTCCCGGAGTTGGAAGCTGCACCCATTTCTTATCAACAATGTTGTAAACGTCAAGTGTTTTGACTCGGTTTGTAGCACTTACACCACCAAAAACATACACGTTTTTGTCATCAGCTGCCATTGAATGAAAGCTACGAGGAGTAGGTCCATTTTCCACCGGAGTAAGGAGTTTCCACTCGTTCTTGATCGTGTCAAATGAGTAGAAACCGTTGTATTTACGAGAGGCATCTCGACCACCAAAGACATAGAGAGTGGTGCCGATTGATACCATACAAACACCTAAGCAAGCGAGGTGAGGAACGTCTCCGGTGGCTTGAGCAATGGACCAAGTCTTGGTATTGATGTCAAAGACGTAAAGGTCTTTGTCTATAGGCTGATTTGGTGTGAATTCACCACCAAATGAGTAAATCTTGTCTCCAATTGCAGCTATGGCATGTGAGCATCTTAAGCCAGGTGCTGTTCCTTTTTGCTCCATCTAAATAATTACAATATATTGTTAGTTTAATTTTATTCATGATGGAATTAGGGGAAAAAAAATTTATACTGTTTAGCCAAAAAAACTTCATAGATTTGAAATGGTAAAAATTAATTAGAAACTTCTTATTTTATTTTATATCTATAAAACTCTCTGTTAGTTTAATGAAACAAAATCGCAAAAACAAGAGAGTGAGTTTTGGTTAAGCTAAAGAAAATTTGATTTATAATTGTTATCGACGAATTTAAAGGTTTTATATATCAGGTGTTTGAGATATGGGGTGATACTAGTTTTCCCACTATATAGCATAAAACCACTTTCACCCGAGATCTCAATCCTCGACTCCTAAACCTTTCAAATTCATCAACAAAAATCATAAATCGACTTTTTTTTTCTTCTTTTTTTTTGTTTCACCAAAACTCATTGTATCGTTTAATTCTTGGATTGATGTGTCCATTTCATTGAACTAACAGGGGGTTTATTGGTAAAAAAGAATAAAATAGAAAGCTTTTTTTGTCAAAAAAAAAATAAAGTAGAAGATTTTTATAGTGAGTTTCACATATGTGAATTTTTTTCGGCTAAACATAAAACTGCAAGATTTTTTTTTTTTTGTGATATAGGCTTCAAAAGATTAGTTACCTTAAGCCAGTTTCCTTGTAAGTTTAGAGTGGATTGTAAAGTCATATAGGCTCCAAGAGAATGCAAAACATCGGCAGCTTGACCATGAAAACCGACGATTTTACCACCTTGTAGTACAAATCTTGTACCGGAATTGATTCCAAAAGGCTGCGAAGTTTTGCCTTTATAAGTCCTGAATCTTATACAAGTGATGATTTCGTCGCTCACTCCAAACACTTTCTCGTGGGTGCCTTCAGCAGACACGATGTAATCATCCACATCGATCTCAAACTACATTTTAAACTCAAAAACATTCATCAATATTTTTGTAAAAATAATATATTGTGAATTTTATCCAATCATTTTAAACGCTAGAAATAAATTATACTATGAATTTTCCAGCAATTTATCTTTTTTACTATTACTCTAAATAATTTTAAAATATCTGTAAATTAATTTAAAAATACTTTTAATTAATATATGTGATATGTCTCAACAAAAATTTTGGATCCAACATTGTGTATTTTTTTTTTTGAAAAAGAAAATATATATGGGGTCGGTCCATGGCATAGGCCAAGTAAACGACCAACCACCTATGGCTCAAATTTTTTTTTTTTTTGATTTATGTTTAATAAAAATAAATCTGAAAATTCTTTATAATTTTAATTAAAATTGATCAAAATTGATCGTCTCTTGATTCGTTAACTTTGATCGGTGACATAAAAAAAATTAGACTCATTTTTTATTTTCGACTAAGATCTACCATAACCACAAACCGGCCCTATATATATGGATATATAAATATTAATACCTCCTCAGTTGCAAGCATAGTCTTCTTTCCATGTTCATCTCCTACATGAACATTTTGAGATTCTTTGTAATACTCAAATTTAACGAATGCTACACCATCTTGCCCTTGTCCTACATATATCTTTTTAACACCTTCATGAACTCCATCATCCCACACATCTCCTGCCTTACCTCCCTTAGCTTCCAGCTTCTTGGGAGGATTATTCAATGGCGTGGAATTAGCCAGGACTGGAGCAAAGTATGCCCCTAGAGAATGGAGATAGTTTCCAGCAAACCCATGAAATCCAATGATCTTCTTGTCTTGAACTTGGAGAGTAAATGGAGTACCATCTTCGTAGCCAATAAGATCAGAAGTTTTTTTGTTGGTTTTGAAGTTAAGTCCTTGAATTAGTCCATAAGGGTTATACCAACCCTCAATTGAAACTAAATACTCCTCTGGATGATTTATCACAAACTGTATAGATTTCAAAATTAAGGTCCCATCTTGATAAGTTAATAATAATAATCAAATGGATTATAATATTTTAGATCTTGAATTATTTCTGTTTGGTGAAAAAAAAATCTCGAATATTAAAATCAAGTTCCAGTTTTGGTAACTTATTTATATAATCAAATGGATTACTATTTTAGATCCCGAACTATTTTTATTTGATGAAAAAAAGTATTGAATATTAAAATGGTTTTTAAATTATGATTTTTGATAATCAGGTTATTTTAACGCAACCGGGTTTTTTTTAATAAACCATAAATTAAACAAAAAATTAAATAATAACCTCAAAATTTAACCTAAAAATAATCTAAATTTGGGTTAAGTATACTATAATTTCATGTTTAAATATGAAATTTCAGTAAGAAAAAAAAACTCATCACTAAAATTTAGAGTTCAAAAATTTTTAAATATGATATTTCAATTAGAAAAAAAAAACTCATCACTATAATTTAGAGTTTAAAAATTTTATTATCAAAATTCAGGGTTTAAAAAAATCATTTTAATAGTTGAGATTATTTTTTTTCGCTAAACGAAAAATAGTTTGAGAATTAAAAATATCATAATCCCGTAAAAAAAAATTAAAAAAGAAGAAGGTAAATTAAACCGGTTTAGCTGCGAAACTTCGTCCATTGGCACCACGAAGAGGAGTTTCCTTGAGCTTTCCATTCTTGACATAGTCGAACTTAACGTATTGAATGCCATCTTCACCGGCCGCGACCTGAATCTTAGTCACACCGTCGTGGTCATATCCATCGTCCCATGACTTCCCACCTTTCCCACCTTCTGCTTTCACCTTTTGAGCCATCTTTTGCTACCTTTTGCCGTAGGACCGGTCCTGAAACTACAGAGGCCTGAGACGAACTCCAAAATTGAGATCGGTATTTCATATAAAAAAATAAATTTTTATTTTTTTAATATTTTTACATAAGTAGATGTAGATATATAATTTAGAGGCCGGTATAATTTGGGGGCCGAAGCGAATGTTTCATCGCGCTTTGGTTCAGAACCGGCCCTGCCTTTTGGTCAAATCTTTCTTACGAGCTTACCTTTAATTACACACACAAGTTTACTAGTATGTGGTTCTACGAACTATATGAGAGGAAAAAGTGATCGAGAGAGCTCACCTGATTGAGAAGAAAAGCAAGAACGGTGATTGATGTTGGAGTGATCCATTATGTGGAATATTGCTTCGCTATTTATAGACTTTTGAAATTGCCGCTTGATGTATATTTTGTATTTATTATACTCCATTTGTATCAAAATATAAGGTGTTTTAGTTTGTTTTTTTTTTTCATCAAAAGGTTAAATTGTTGAAATTGAGAATCATTGTTGGTCATTTCTGCCCTTGCATCATTTCTAATCATTGTTTTAGTTTAACGGGCACATATTAATAAAATTTATAAAATGACATTAACTTATATCTCTAATCATTTAATATTTTTGTTTTGTCTCTTTCTCCTTTGCTTTTAATAATTACAGGGACAAATTCGTTAAAAAATATAAAAAAAATACATAGATAAGAAAAAACATCTAATAATATGAAATAAATAAATAAATTTTTTAAAACACCTTATAAAAAAGATCATGGGAGTATAGTTTTGTTCTTCGTGATCAAGGCTTTTACAGTTTACTTCCAAATGTTATTCATCCCCGAATTTTGTAGATCTTATACAAGTTTTAGTTTAAGAGTTTTTGTATAATAATCTATTTTATTCTCGTAATTGTTTTAGGGAAGTAGAGTTTTAATTTGTATGAAAACAGTCTAGAGTTCGATTCCTTTTTGGCTTCCTTTTGGCCTTTTGGCTTTTTGGCTTCTGTTTGTAAAAAATATCGGTAGTTTTCATCCGAAGACTAAATTCAACTAGCTGACATGTATAAATATAATTGATAGATTAATTACAATTTACAAATCGGTAGATATGTACGCCTAAACTAATCGTCACAGTAATATTTTAAAAAATTAAATTATCTTTGGAAATCTAAATAACATACCTCTTAAAATTTTAAAATAACACGATTTATGAAATTGAAAAAAAAACACACTATTATTTATGTCATGTGATGTGATTATCAAAATACTTTTTAATACCTTAGATAATTGTATAATATTTAAAAACTCATATTATTACGATGAAATCAAGTAGTTTTATTAATTCTAATTCTAATTCTAATTTTGTTTTGATAAGCCACCAGTTCCGACCTTGTGGCAATCGTAGTCTTCTAGTACCCGAAAGCAGCTTTTAGCATAATATTCTGTAGTCTTCTAGTACCCGAAAGCAGCTTTTAGCATAATATTCTCTAATAACGAAATATTATATATCCTTCCCTAAATTGGGACTCGAACCCAGGGATTTCGCCGAAAATGAACCACACGATTTGGGTATTCTAATTCTAATTTGTTGTATGATTTTATTTCTAATACAAAAAAAAGCAAAATACAACACCTGGACTTGGAGACACAGCCAACACCTGGAGATCCATCCACCCAACACCTAGAGACACACCTGGAGATCCACCCTAACACCGCTTTGGTCGATCAATGGCTGGAGATCAGAGAAGAAGAGCAACCCAACTTCGCTCTGGAATTCACTTCGAAGAAGACCAAATCGCAAGGGAGGCGGTGAACTTCACATCTTATAAGGCGATAGTATCACCTTTTCTACCTGTTTTATTCAATGAATATGTAATTAAGGATAAACTAGGGTTGGACATAAAAATCGGAAACGGAGAACCAAATCGAATCGAAAAATAAGGGTTGGTTCGGTTTGGTTTCGGTTGTGACAAAAAGTAACTATTCGATTTTAAACTCGTATCTATAAATATCGGATAATAATCGGATCTGAACCGATATCCATTTACTATGCGTTAACCATAATTTTTTGGGATAATTTCTTGGTTTTTTTGATACTTTTTTTAGTTTTCCATGTTTTTTTTTCAAGTTTTAAATAATTAGTTACATGAAAAACTAAAAAAAAATATAGAGGAATTTGCAAAAATGTCATAATTCAAACATTTTTTTTTGTAAAAAATACTCGAAAATAGACCTAAAAAAGTATAAGTGGTATATTCTCATATTTTACTGTAAATTTGTAAAAAACTATTGAATTAGAGTATTTTACATAATCCCTCAAAAATATATATATCTTAGGTTATTACTTCATAATTAGCAATAAAATCCTTGTTTTAAATTTTTTTTGTGTAGTTCTAAACGACTGTTTCATTCCTTGTTTACAAGCTATATATATATATACTAGATGGGCCCCTACTACGTAGGGAAAATTAATTTTAAGGTTAAATATTTTTAAAAGTTCTAAAAATTAATAATTTTAAATTTCAAATAAATAAATTATTTATTTTAAAATTTAAAAAATAATCTTGTGAATTTAAAATTAGTTAAAAACGTCATATTTAAAATAAATTTAATATAAACTTTAAAAAATTAAAAATTAATCATTAAAGTATAATTTTTATTGAGGTAAAAATAATTGTTTTTTTTT
>KE151017.1:223565-235842 GCA_000411095.1 Aethionema arabicum
TTAAGAAAATAAAAAAAAAAATTGTGAGAAAATTAAGGTGTGAATGACATGTAGGAGAGAATACTTCTCTTTTAGTATAATTAGATATTATAATTATTATTATTATTATTATAAAATAAAGAAAAAATGTAATTAAGATTAATTATATCTAATAAAAAAATAATAAATAAGAGATTGTTCTTTTTTTTTTAAAGGGTTTCTTGATTTTAAGTTATCTTAAAGATCAAGTTATTTCGGCAAATTCTTCGAAATAAACAATTATTATTCTTTTATTAAAACCGAAACATGAACACACGTACCACGGACATTATGTTGTATAGTCCGTTTATTCACAACCCTATATATACATATACCTTATTCCATCACACAAAGCAAGCAATCACACATATTAACATGAATTTTACATTAAACAGATTCCACTTCATAAAAGTAGAGATCATCAAACCGTTCATTGTTTTGCGCCTTACCACCAAGCATAACCAAACCTTTCTTACCATCAATAGTCACAGTCGTGGACGCAGCCCACCCTCTTGGACTTGGACCCTCCTCCCCATACTTATCTAACCTCTCCCATTTCAACGTCTCTGTGTCCAACGCAAACGTTCCATCACTCAACTCTCCTGGTCCCTCATGAGCTTTTGGATCCATTTGAACTTCACCTCCAAATACTATTATATATTTCCCAATCACGGCACTAGCAAACACACTCCTCGCACTAGGTTTCTGACCAGTGGTTTCCACTTGTAACCAGTTGTTTTCGGAAAGATCAAAGTAATGAATATCGTCAAGTTCATAACCAGTGAATCCATACACAACCCATACGTTTCCATCAACCACTTCAAGTCCTGCTCCTCCTCTAATCTTGAAATAGTCTCCCGGAGTTGGAAGCTGCACCCATTTCTTATCAACGATGTTGTAAACGTCAAGTGTTTTGATTCGGTTTGTAGCACTTACACCACCAAAAACATACACGTTTTTGTCATCAGCTGCCATTGAATGGAAGCTACGAGGAGTAGGTACTTTTTCAACAGGAGTAAGGAGTTTCCACTCGTTTTTTATGGTGTCAAATGAGTAGAAACCGTTGTATTTGCGAGAGTCATCTCGGCCGCCGAAGATATAGAGAGTGGTGCCGATTGAAACCATACCAACACCTAAGCAAGCGAGTTGAGGAATGTCTCCGGTGGCTGGAGCAATCGACCAAGTCTTGGTCTTGATATCATAGACATAAAGGTGTTTGTCTATAGGATGATTTGGTTTCAACTCACCACCAAATGAGTAAATCTTGTTACCAATTGCAGCTATGGCATGTGAGCATCTTAAGCCAGGCGCCGTTCCTTTTTGTTCCATCTAAAATAATAACAAAAATTGTTTTTATTTTTATGGAATATTATGAAAAATAGAGAATTTTTTTTTCTATCAAACAATTAATATAGAGGGTGTTTTTATATGGAATCCAATCCATAGAAGGTTTTTTGGTTAAACGATAAAACTATAGGATCTTTTCGATAGAAAAATAAAATAGAAGATTTTTCGAGATTTTAAAAAATGTTCTAATTCAAGCATTTTTTACAAAAACATCTTCAAATGTTTGTTGTTGGTCGAAAGGTAAGTTACCTTGAGCCACTTCCCTTGCAAGTTTGGAGTGGATGGTACAGTATTATCGGGTTCAGTGGAATTGGCCAGTGGGGCAAAGTATGCTCCAAGAGCACGGAGATTGTAGCCAGCAAATCCATGGAGTCCAATGATCTTCTTATCTTGAACTTGGAGGGTAAATGGAGTACCAATTTCGTAGCCAATAAGATCAGAAGTCTTCTTGTTGGTTTTGAATTGAAGTCCTTGAATGATTCCATTAGGGCAATACCAACCCTCAATTGAAACTAAATATTCATCGGGATGATTTATCACAAACTGTAGATATATCAAAATCAAGATCAAAATCAAAGTCGTGTCTTGATATTTAACTTCTATATATCAAAGAAAGGATTAATGATATTTTAAACCTTATAACTATTTCTGTTTGATGACAAAAATTCTTGACTATCAAAATAATGTTTTAAACTCTAAATTTTTTTCCCGGTAAATTAAATTTTGATAACCAGGTTTTTTAAATCCTACGTGAATTTTTTTAATCAAAATCAAATTATAAACACAATATCAAACAATAGCTTCAAAATTTAATCCAAACACATAATCCAAATTTGGATTAGGTATATTATAGTTTCTAGTTTAAATTTGAGATTCTGACTTTAAAAATTTTGGTTATTAAGATTTATGGTTTTTAAAAAAATAATACAGTTATCAAAGTTCAAAAAAAAAAATTCATGGCACCCGAGTTAAAACCCATCATATTGCAATTGTATAGTCATTTGGCTATATTAGATCGAATTTGTGGCCCAAAAGAATTAAAAACAAAAAAAAACACCCTCTTTCTAGTTATCCTTTCAAATAATTATAAAAAAAAACTATTTGAATAGTAAAAAAAAATTTCAACAAACATATGTAATTTATAGTCTAAAATACCATAATTTCGATTAAAAAAAAATTTAAGTAAAAAAGAGAAGGGGTAAACCGGTTGAGCTTCGAAATTACAGCCTTGTAAACCATGAAAATGAGCTTCCTTAACCGTTCCATTCTTGATATAATCGCACTTAATGTACTGAATACCGTACCAACCGACCGCGGCATGAATCTTGGTCACACCATCGTGGTCTGATCCATCATCCCATGAGTTCCCACATTTTCCACCTTCTGCAGCCACCTTTTCAATTTGAGACATCTTAATTGCAATTGCTACCTTTATTTATATACACTTTAATTACTTATAATATGAGAGGTTTCTATACGTACGTACGGACTATATATATAGGAGAGAAAAAGGGTTTGAGAGAGCTTACCTGATTCAGAAGAAAAGTTACTGATACTGATGCTGGGAGTTATCTATTAATTACGTGGAATGTTGAAAATTGAATTGATGCTGGAGTGATCCATTACGTGGAATATATAATTTGCTTGGTTATTTAGTTTATAGACTTTTGTAATTCTCACTCCATGTGTTTTTTTTTTTTTTGGTTTATTACTTTTTTTATGAATTAGTTATTTTCTAAAACATCATAGTTCAACTTCACTTAACAGTAATGTTGCATTCGATTTGCATTTTCAGCTAATAGTATAGAGGCAATTATTGTGGTTAATTTGAAGTATTAAATTATATATTTACTCATTTTTGCTTATGTTGCCGAAATAGGGAAACAATAAAATATGAATCGACCATGATCCAAAAAATATCAATAAAAAAATCTGAAAAATGAACAAAAAGAAGATATATACATAAATATTTATATAATCATTTATTTATTTGAAAAAAAAATAACTAATTTCCCCTCTGCATCAATCCCTCACATTGCATTGAAGTTATTGTTGGAATCTCATATTAAAAAAAATCGACACAAATAAACAATATATAAGATTCATTTGTTATTTCACTCATTTTCAAGAGGAATTGTACAAAATGCTCTTATTCAAGATTTTTTGCAAATTTGCTTGGTGAGGGTACCAATTATACCCTTGGGTCTATTTATATTGTATTTTTGTAAAAAATGCTTGAATAAAAAAATTTTAAAAATCAATTATGTAAAATTCCCTAATTCAATATGTTTTTACAAATTTTTCATAAAATGTGAGGGTATACCATTTATAATGTTGGATATATTGTTAGGTCTTTTAGCAAAAAATACTTGAAATAGAGCATTTTTACAAAAAAAAACTTGTATGGAAGCATTTTTGTAGATCCCCCCATTTTTAATTAGTTTTGAATACAAATCTTATGTTTTATATACAGTTGTAGAGTCTAGTAGATCCACATAAATATTATCGATTTAAAAGTATGAAATTCGATCCAAGATATATCGGTCAAAATAACCATAATTTTGAAAGGCATGTTAAAATTTCACATTAAAAAAATAACCAACGTTTAAATAGTATATAATTAAGAACATGAACTAAATAAATGTAAAAAAAAAACAGATAAAACGAAATAAATAGAGAGGATAATATAAGATGCTGATGTTATAAAAAAAAATAGAGAGGATAATATATGTTCTGAATTATTTATTTAATTATTAACGTTTATCCATCCATAAAATAGAAGGAAAACAAAAATCTAACTGTTTTGACCAGTGGTTACATATGGAAAATCTTTATGAATAGAGCTTTACAGTACAAATCTACCCAATTCCCTTAAAGCCCAAGACATAATTTGGGCCTAATATATCAATTACGGGCCCAATAGCATATCCCTATACTACAAATTAATTCTATTTGGTCCAACACCCAGATCTTCAAATACTCTTTTTTTTTAATTTATAAAAAAAAACATCATTAGTCAAATGTGTATTTTACACCTAAATAAAAGAATTTTCCTAGAAATTATTTTTTGAAAATATATATATTTTAAATACGAGACATAAATTTCAGGTATTTTGTTCTTAAATGTTTCGACCGATTGTATCTATATTAATAAACATAATACAAAACTAAATCATGCTAGTGTAATTGTGTATGTATTCTCATTAAATACGAAAATAACAAATTGTGCATTAAATATTTTGCACACGCTTTAAGCTTTTTTTTTTTTTCCACCGTAGCCTAGTGGCACCCAGAATGTCATAGAATAGAGGGAATCTTTCTACCATTAGTGCTACCTTGTTCGGACACGCTTTAAGCTTTGTTTCAAAATACTTAATTTTTCTACATTTTTATATTTTATTTAAATTAATAAGTTACTAAAAAATTGGATTCTCAAAACAATTAATTACAATTTTTTTTATAATATGCTATAATTAAAACGAATATAAAAGAGAGAATATTATTAAATTAAAATTTAATATTTGTTTAATGCATAATTAATATTTTTTAATATTTATGTAAATTGTAAAACGTCAAATATATTGTTATCGTTGTAAATAACCATTTTTAACGTTGTTTTAGATGAAGCATAAACGTTGTATAAAACATAAGTATGATTTCCGGAATAATCAATATTTAAGATTATAAGAGAAATTAAAACGTGTATTTTGTAACCAAGTATTTTTAAAAAATTGGGTGGGATAAGATACAAAACCAAAACTATGTGGCCAAAGTGAGAATGAATGGATACAAATGCAATAGATCGGAATCAAATCTTCGTTCACAAATTAAAATAGTTTTATATACTTTTTTCAAATTTTTTCTTTAGAAAAAGACCAAACAAGTTTCGTTATTTGTCATTTTCCACAAAACAAACATTTTACAGTAAAAAAGAAAGCATTTACCAAAACTTCATCATGTCATATATTGTTGATAAGTCTCTTTGAGTGTAACTATCACTTGATTTAGTATGTTAAAGTATGCAATGAACTTATAAATAACACAAAATATATCATGTATATTGTAAAAAAAAATCATTAGCTTTTAAATAAAAATTTTACATTTTAACTTAAACTTGAATAATTAACTTTTCTTTCAATCCAAAATTTTTAAATATGTTTAATATGTTAGATATTGAATAAAAAATAGAATTAATTCATATGTTTTAAGAAAAATAATAAGTAAAAATCATTAATTGATAGATTAATTATTAGTTAAAATATGGTAGATAGTAAGTGAATAAAAATTATGCTATATATCTCAAGAAATAACTTACAATATAGTTTTATTAATTAATTCTTAAATTTATAGGTTAGTTTTATCGATTAATTCTTATATAAGTTAATTAATATATACAAATATATATCACTTTAAAAATTATCTAAAATATTTTTTTATTTTTTTGTCTTTTAGTAAAATTTAAACTTTTTTTAAAATTATTTATATATTTTCTTAAAAAAATATAAATTATATATTCAAGTAAGAGCATAGAGGGGTATTTTGGTAAATGTAGAAAGGGCATTGCAATTTGCCCATTGCTCATTGCCACCCCTTATCTTCTTCCTCCTCTGCCGCCTTCGCACCCAAACCCAATCCATACATAAAAAAGAGCTTTCCTTTTTCTATCTCTCTTCGATCCTTCAAATCCCAAACATCCCTTTCTCCTTTCTTCAATTAGCTTGCCCGATTCTCAAAATCTCATCATTTCCTCAAATTTAATCGTTTTTTTGTTTGTTTTTTCCGATTTTTAGGGTTTCGTGAGGTGGAGAAATTTCAGAGTCGTGGCTTCTTTATGGTTTTGATTCCAATTAGAAATCCATCACTGTTTTCATATCTTCTGTTGTTGAATTTGATTCAGCCACTCCTTTTATCTTTTGCGATCGAGAAATCCGATCGGGAAGCCATGAGAGTACACCCCGTGCCTAGAAAACGTAACAATACCCTCATCCATCATCATCATCACGTGCGTGATCCAACTCGGGAGCCTGGAAAGAAGCTCCGGCGGCTACCTCATATCTTCAACCGCGTTTTGGAGCTTCCCTTGAGGTCCGACGCCGATGTAACGGTGGAAGAGAAACCTGACTGTTTCCGATTTGTAGCAGAGACGGATGGTCTCCCAGCCTGCTGTGGTGGAGAGGTAAGGGCTTACACGGTGGAAATACATCCAGGTGTTACGAAAATTGTGGTGAGGACAAATGGTTCCTCTCTAGGGTTATCTTTGGACGAGCTGGAGCTTGACGTGTGGCGTTTCAGGCTACCGGAATCAACACGGCCTGAGCTCGTAACAGTGGCTTGCGAGGATGGTGCTTTGATAGTAACGGTACCGAAGGTTTTAGAGGAAGAAGAAGAAGATAATGGCAATGGAGATTTAGGTGGAAGCTTAGGTAGTGGCAGGCTTGTGCTTGTACAGTAATAAGCTTCTTGTGTCATCTTTTCTTTATCATGTATCATGTTAAAAGTCATGTCTTTCCTCATTATGTTTCGAAATTCTTATCAAAGAAATGTCACAGAGAAATAAATCTCTTGTTTCTCGTTCCTTTTTGCACCAAATTTCTCATGCCAATTTGTCTTTATGATAGTTTACTCTGTTTATTAACTTCCCTTTACGTAGATTGACCAGGTTAAGTGATTGTTGAAGCAGGAAACGTCGTCTAGTTTTGCAACCAATGTTAAAGGTAAGGAGGAGCCGAGTTCCTGGCTGCTTGCTGCTGGTTCCTAGTTCTTGGTTCCTGGCTCCTGGTTCCTGGTTCCTGGCTCCTGGCTGCTGGTTCCTGGTCCTGGCTGCTGGTTCCTGGCTCCTGGCACCTGTTTCCTGGAGGGTTCCTGGCTCTTGGTCCCTATCGATCAAAGAAAATTGGCCGCTGCCTATTTTATCGATAAAAAGAAGGAAAATATGAAGTTTTTACCGAGTACATTGAGATTAACTCGAGTCTAAACCTAGTTCAAGGGTCTGTACCCCAACAAAAACACAAGCTACTAATACAACAAGGCCCGAAGTTACCGGGCAGTTCAAGATTAGAGGTAGAATCCTCTGAGAGGGTTGAATTTTGATAGGATCTCTGTTTCACGCTTTAGAGCATTATCCTTCTTACATTCCCATTCAGGCTTCTTTGAGTTCGCCGCTTGAACTTCCTGCACCACTTTAGGGATTGAGTTCGCTACCATCTTCTGACCAAAGAGCAGATCTACTTTCTCTTTCTCTTTGTTCCCTATGTATTTTGTCAACTCAGACCGTCTAGCTTGAAGCTGAGCAATTTGGTCATCGATTTGGCGGATTGTCTGAGAATTGGATTCTACATCCATCTGGATTTCGCCTAACTTCTCTCTCAACTCGCTGTATTCGTATTTCAGCGACGCTACCTTGGCTTTGTTAAGTTCAAGGGAGGAAAAGAACCTATCTGCTTCTTCTATAACCCCTTTGTTCTCCTGATAAACTTCACTGAAAGTTGGAAGCTCTTCGGTAAGCTTTAGTCTTACTATTTCTTCGGCAGAAAGGCCTGGATCTTTTCTCAGTTTAGTTGCTAAAGCTGCCATTTCTGCAACTTCCTTGGAGAAGAATAAAGAAGGGAAATCCTTCTCTAGATGTGAAGAAAGCTTCATGCGAGCTTCTGCCCACTCGTATTCTCTCATTGGAGAACTGTTACTAATAAGAACAGAAGACATTTCCTGTCCCTCTTCTTGATACTGTTGAAGAAGATTATCCAGAGAGTTTAAATAACTGTCAAATTCTTCTGGGTTGACATCAATAGGCGAGTGTGCGACCGCAAGAACACCGTTCATAGGAGAGACATAAATATGAGGAACTTGAACTGGAACATCTTCATCCTCAAAATTAACTCTTTTTTTCTTTTTACTCCCAGTGTTTGATGCAACTGGTTCACTCTCCTCGTCCAGAAAGTTCAAGTCAACAGCACCACCACGCTGCTGGCTTGCGCGTCTCCCGGGCTGTCGTCTAACTGAAGACTGTGGCCCAGTGGCAGGAGTTGTGGCTGCTTTCTTCTTACCTCGGGGAGTTGCTTTAGGTTTCGGTTCAACAGGTTGATAGGTTGGTGCTGGTGCTGGTGTTGGTTTTCTCTTCCTTTGACTGTACCGGGAATTTCCTTCTTTTTTCCCATCCTCAACATTGTCATCTTTTGGAGCATCTCCGATCTCTCCTTTAGGCGTCTCCTCAAAAAGAGATGAAGAATCAACTATAGAAACAAAAGGAGACATCATTACCAAAATCTCATGTCTAATTCGAAATTTAAACCTCAAATATAGCTAGAAATCCTAGAAGGAACATCTGGAAATCTTTTTCACTTGAAAGATATCAATGTATTACCTTTATTGGTAGGCTGGGAAAGAGCTGGAATTTTCCAGCTAAAAGATGCAAAGAAAGCTTCACTATCCATGTCTGGGAAGTTTGATTGGATATAACGAGCAAGAGAATTTTTACTTGCAAAAGACTTTGGGATATTTTTACGATGCAGTCTTGGTGGGAGAATGAGAAATCTATCTATATGAAACCCAGTAGCAGCCACTCTTCTTCCAACTCTCCAAGTCCAAACATCACCAGCGTTTGGCCAATCAACAGGTGCATATGGCAAACCTTGACCACTAGAAATCGTTGGGATAGCTGGAAGTTGGTTAAGATCTGTCTCTCCATGGGTGAATGAACTGTTATCTACGCTTCTCTTGCCATTTTCCTTCCCATGGGAAGGATCTTGCTCTTCAGTGTATTCCTCCCTGTTGAAACCATTTTCCCAAAATGCATCATCGTTCTCTTGCTGTGTGTTGTTGAATGGCTCTGATTCGTTTTCCCGGTAGGATGAGATCGGGACAGGTTCAATGTCCGAGTAAGTACTAATTGGGACTGGCTTGGCATCAAATCTGCATAGAAATTTACACTAGAAGCTAAATAGAAATGTGATAAATAAACATTGGAATTCAATTCAAAGAAACAAAATGTGTAAACAGAAGATACTGCTATGTCCTATGCCAAACAGATCAGACGTCAAACCTTACATTAATGGCCTCAAAAACTCGAAAACAGATGCTTCAAGAACTGTTGCAAAGACACAGAGAATCCAATCTACAGAGCTAAAGAAATACAGTCCTAATTTTAGGTCAATCCCAAGTTCATGCCAAAGACACCGTTATTTTTCTCGCCGAATTATCAAATACAACAATGTGTGGCTTGAACTCAGGAACTGTATGTGCTTTAGGGAAGACATGAAAATGGTATCTTCTCTACACTACAATCTAAGGCTAAGAGAAGGGAATGAATCTCACTCTCAAAATTTGGCAATCTCAAAGAAGTTTCATGCAAGATAATTGAATTATAAAACGGCGAAAAAAAGACAAAGCCAATTTTCACAATTACCCAGGAGGAGCTGGAACGATTCCTTGATGCATATCTAAGGAAGGAAAAAAGGGAGCAGACATGGCCACTCAAACCCTAATTTCCTGCAAAAGAGAAACAAAAAGGGAATAAACGAAAGGCGAAATTTCGAAAGAAATTGAAAAAGAGAAAGATGAAGGATATACGAACTTTGTGATTCGGCGATTTGGTAAGCAGATCTAGAGCTCGTGCTCTGCTTTCTCCTTTACTTACTTTTCCGATTATGTTTTGGAACTATGGCTACTGGCTAGACTTCAAATCCAACGAAGCATCGTATAATGACTAATCTGACCCTTTTATTTATTATAATTCTCTCTCCCACCGATCAAAGATTCATCTGCACCATTTCTGGTTTCAAGGCAAACCCCAATCGACTTTTCTGATTTTGTTCTTTTTTATCGTGACAAGAGAAAATGAAGAATTTGAATAAGGAAAAATAATAAATCTATTTTTCTTATTTTGTTATAAATGTTTCGATTTTTTGTACACATATTCCAAATATAAAAATATACTAGTCAGCTCTATTATTATAAATATAACATTTTATTTCTTACATAAAAAGATTTTTTTTTGCCACACTATCTTTTAATCTATTCTGATTTTGTGCCATAAATTCCAATTTTTTTTTATAAACCTCCAACTTTTTTGATCTAGTTTTTAAAATCTTAATTTTTTAATTTGATCTCAATCTTTTTTATTTAGTTTATAAATCTCTAATTACCAGAGCAAGATTGGTCTAGTGGTTCACCTTGTGATTCCTTCCCTATGTGTGGCTACATTTCCTGTTTAATTTCTGCATTTAGCTAATGGACCGGTTTGTGGTTCAGATGAAAAAAAAAAAAACCTCTAATTTTTTCAATTTGATTTCTAAATCCCTGATTTTTCCCAATTTAATTAATTCACTTGTCCAAAACAATAACGAAGTTGTTACTGTTTCTTAAATATCCAGTAAAATTAAAACAATGAGTTTTGCATTGAAAAAAAAAACATAAAAATTTTAATTGAAAACCTTAAAACGCAAAATATCCTCAAATCTTTTCTCTACTTCTCTTCCAAAGAAAATCATCAGTATTATATATACGCGTTCCTCTGTGCATCTTTAATGATTTTATATGGAGGAGTAAAATTTTCAAAGTCTTAAAGAGTAAACGAATGAATTGAATTCCATGATATTAATATACACACATTAACCAATTTTGTTCTTAACTTCCATTAATTTTGTACCATGATTCAACGAATAAAGGCAAAAAGCTTGGGATTTTGATATTAAACATTGATAATTACAATTTACAAAATACGATTTAAATTTCACATGAAAATTGATCTAAACCGATTCTCTATTAATTAATGTCGGTTTAATAAATCCCTCGCGTATGTTCTTCATGTAGCATCATTAATTCCTCAGCTACCTAATCATTAACATAAATTAAAGATCAAATTTACAACATTTTAAAATGATTTAAAGCTTGTAATCATCTAACCTCTTCAATACTGCCATCTTCGATCTCTGTGTTGAAAGAAAGCAACAAACATTCATGTAACAAATTCTCTATTTCTTCAACTGTAATCACTGCTAAATTAAAAAGATCATTAACAAGAAGATGATTATTTTAATGTCGATTTAATCAGAGAAATGAATTAAAATGGAAATTAATAAGAACCGTTAGATTGAGAGAAGAGATGAAATAGATGAAGAGCAAGATCTTGAGATTTCTTGACGGAATCTTGACCTCCCCATTTGTTTTTTACCGCCATTTGTAAACCGCTCCACCGTGAAAGAAGCTCTAAGATACCTCCTTTTAGATCTGAGTCGTCGATCATAGGAGGGATAGGCTTGTGATGCTGCCACGTGGCGGTGAATGTTTGAGGGTTGTTTCTTCCACCGGTTCCCATATCTTTGACCGGAAATTGACGGATTCTCCGGCCGTGGAAAACAAGCCGAGAAATCCGTTAAAGATAACGGAGAACAAGACCGAAGATTTTCGTGTAGAGGAACATAAGAGGAGAAACGACCAATGAATTTTTGTGGGTTTTTATTGTAATTTTTTGTTTTCTAAAAATAGAAAAATACTAAAAAACGAAAAGAGACGAAAGTCTTATGTTCAGTTTGTTCATCAAAGCCTTCTCATCATACTATAAGCTTGGAAACTGCCACGTGTGTCCTTGTCACGTCATCATCGTATTGACAAGTGTCAACATCTCCTACTGTCGGTCCCACACTTCTCTATAAACTCATCTGTCTGAAGAGTGTTGCTGTTTGTTCCAAGTTTGTGATCACAAAACAATAGAGATGAGTCAAGAGCAACCAGATAGGCTACAAGAGCCAGTCAAATACGGCGACGTTTTTGAAGTTTCCGGTGAACTCGCTGATAAACCCATCACGCCGGAAGATGCTAACATGATGCAAGCTGCTGAGACACGTGTATTGGGACACACTCAAAAAGGCGGTGCGGCTGCAGCTATGCAGTCTGCAGCCACAGCTAATAAAAGAAG
>KE151017.1:245382-257153 GCA_000411095.1 Aethionema arabicum
AATCTGGAAAGGTTGGGGTTTAAAAAACCAAATTAAAAGGTTGGGGTTTTTTTCTCAAAAGTGAGAAAGGTTGGGGGCCATTTCACCACAATCCCTATTGAAATTTATGGTTAATTGTGAATCTGTGATGTTTTTTTAATCAAGAATTATACTTTTTTCCATATTTTTATTTCTCACATATCAGTTTGGTATTTACATATTAACACATATATAGTTAATTGTTATATTATATAAACCTTGATAAGTTATTACAAATGTATAGTTTTTTTTTTTTTCGATCTAATTCCATTCATTATTTACAAATGTATAGTTATGCTGATTTAGTTTAAATTTATCTGTTTATTATTATTACAATCATTACAATTGAACGATTTCTATACATCAACTTCATCTACTGTGTTTATAATGATTATTTAATGCCCTATGATGTAATGTTCAACTTAGAGTAAAATAAGACATGTTAATGTTCAATATCTAGGGGTTTAAACAAATATTTCTATTAATATCAATACCAATATCAAAATCTTATTTTCTCTATGAAAATTTAAAACAACAGACGCATAAAAGAAATTTATCTCACTTTTTAAATGATCATAGTTGAGTTACAAAAAAAACGATCATAGTTTTGTTTTACATATATTATTAAAAATACATTATAATCATGTTCAACAATATATATATGTATATATATGTGAAGTTCAGATATCTATTTAATTCTATTTATCATTAAAATAATAATTTTAAATAAACCATAAAAAGAACGTTACGATATGAAAAATGAAACTCTCACTTTCACTATATAAGATTAGCTAAACAGTTAAAAACCTATTACACCAAAAGTATTCACTCCTACAAAGAACAGTTTTTACCTCAACATAACACTATCTACCAGACAATGTCGGGTAAAAAAACTGTGCATAGAGTAAAATAATTTCACTAAAAGATATAAAATTAATATTTTATAACTGAATATAAAAATTCCCCAAATCCTAGTACAGCACAATGACACTAACACCTTCATTGTTTTATTCCACATATATATAACTCACATATCATAATTCTCCTTGTCCAAAGAAAACGGAAGCAAAAAGGAGAAGAAATATATGAGTCAAAGTTATAAGCATGTGAGCAAAAGCTAAGTAGTCAGTTAAAGAAGCTACTTTTATTGGCTGGCTAAAGCTTAAAAGAAGAAGCAGCAACACTATGCAACCAGAAAAAAGCAGACAGCCATTAATGGCCATTAACAAAAGAACACATCAAGCTTTTGATTTAACCAAAGACGAATCTTCAAAGCATCAGCCATTTTTATCACAATCTACTACTTAATTAACCAAGGAAAAAACCAGTGAAATCACCAGAAACTGAGATTTATTGTGCTTATAAAGTACAATTTGATTTTAAAGTACACAGAAATCCTAGGATTCAACCCAAATTACTCTATATGCAATATGAGCATCATCAACTAAAGGGGATCAAGAAAATCAAATCTATAAAAACTTGATCTGTGACTATGAAACCAGATTTCAATAGGAAATAAAACACCTTAAAACCAAGTGTACCTTTTCAAGGACGTGTAATTCACTTTGATCCTGTGAGATCTCCCAGGCTTTCGATTGTGGTTTTTTTCTTTGTTTCCAAATCGAGTTTTTCCAAATCTCTTATGGTTGCGAGATAACCATAGAGTACTCTCTTTTTCTCCCCTGTTCTTCCATCAACCTCAACAAGACTCGAGTTTTTCTCGTCATCTTTGCTTGGAGTGAATGGTTGTAGCCTCGTCCAACTCTTACGGCTATGGTTTATCTTTTCAAAGTATTCTGTCATTCTCATAGCATCCCTGAGGCCTGAGTCGTTGCCCACAAACCGGAATAGAGTTATTCCCAAATGGCCGTCTCTTCCATATAGTGACTTTGATTTTCCACCAGTGAGTCCTAGTTCTGTAAACACATATAGATATCAAATGAAGCCAGACGAATCGTGCCAATAACTGGACACGAGTATGTGCATACCCTTCATTAGCCTAGTCAGATCCTATGCTCATCCCTAATCACATTGCACGATTTGGGGTCTACTATGACACAACATAAGCACTAAAAATGTGCTGAAATTGCTATAGCAAGACGAGGAAATATAGTGAATCAACAAAATTTCCTTGAGTTGAGTGAGCAAGTGCTTCTTAAAACATCATCGACTAGATTCTCATTTTTGGAAGGTAATGGAAGCAAGCTCGAGCCATAGTTAAACATTATTCTATGGCAAGCTATAACAACTTCCAGTTCACAAAATCACAGAGAAACATAGAAAAGAAAGGGCATGCATCAAAGCTAAGTAAAGAATATGCTTAAGGATATATCAGATTGTAATAATAACTTCTAAGGCTCCAAACTTTAACCAAAGTTAACTTCCTCCAAACGTTGCTAAATACCTACTGGGGCATTGAGAAAGTTTTGAACCTGGAGCTCTCTTCTGAAATTTAAGGCATAATTCAGGTATAACAAAGAGATGCCACATTCTTAAGAGCATAGTATGTGGCAATAATCTCTAAGGCTGCGAGTCGAGATCTAATCGACAGAGAATACCTACTATACAAACACATCTTTAAAATAAAAATTAAAAACTCGTAAAATGAGGATCAACCAATGCAAGATTAATGAACTTTGCCAGATGCTGCTGCTTTGGTATGTAAACGCAAGAATAAGGAATGAAGGGACGCATGTTATACCTCTCATTCTGTTATCCATTGTTTTGTTTCCATAGCCTTCCATGCGCCCTTCTTTACCCTTCCCTGTACCGGTATTATGAACAATAACATGAGGTGGCCAAATAATCAGTTGGTCTTGATTCATTGCTGCTACTTCAGGAGGTAGAATCTGGTATGCCTTTGAATTATCAGGAGCCTTTGAGAAATTCCATCCCATCAATAAACATAGAGCTTTGTGTAGGCCTAAGTGTCGTGCACGTGAGCTGGCATCCTCACAACAATATGTGTGCATTACCAGACCATGTGTATCCTGGAAGTCTCTAGAAGACCTGTGTTTGAGCATCAGTCGAATTGAAGACACTCATTTAGATTGACCACACAAATACCACATACAGTAGTCTGAGGTTTTAAACTCAGGAAAATTAGAATTATGCAGCTAATGGACACTATGATTTGTGGAAATACACTTCAATGTGTGGATGTGCAAAGCAGCATCTACAATTCAGCTGATGAGGCGATCTTTGAGAATATTTTGATAAAATATTTCAAATGTCAACGGAATAACCTAATAATAAACTTAACACTAAAGAATAGAGTGCCACTAATGCACAAAAAAAAAAGACAAAGACAAAAACACAAACCTCTCCACTATAGTACCTGGAGTACCATCATACCATAGCAGAAGGTTTAGAGAATATTAAAGATAAATAAAGGACTTACAATTCATCATAAGCAAATTTTCTATGTGACACAAAGGAGCATTCAAAATTAGATTAGTTGCTAATGCACTCTACTAATTTAGCATCCTTGACGATAACTGGAATGACCGTCAAAGAGCACATTCATTCATCATGCCAAACGAATTGACAACCTCCATCCAGAGATGGAAGTAAGCACAAAGAGTTACCAATAGTTCTCTAAATCACCAAAAGTGGCAAAAACATAAAGTGGATCAACTTATTATTCTGAATTCACAAAGAAAGCTACACGAATCACTAGCACCAGCACTCAAGACCAGTAAAGAGCCTTTGGCACATACTCATCTAAGAAGCAAGCCAGAAAGAAGCCCCACAAATCACAAGCATCAACACACAGGAAGAAAATAAATTCAGGGCACATGCTCAATACCATTAATATTGACCATGAATATGGTGTAGAGACTGCGTTATCTGACCATGAATATGTAATACAAGATCACAACGATAACATATGCCCAACTATTGACAAAAAAAAACATATGCCCAACTCAGGTTCCAAGTTCGCTTTTACTACTTATAACAACGTGCGGACCTAAAGGCGGCCACTACTAATTTGAAGATTAGAAATACTAAAAAGTAACCAGATCCTTGACTATCAGTAGTAAATTAAAGTAACTCTGATAATAATAAATCATAAGGATAAGATGTGGGTGACCACATTAGCAAGAGTATAACAGCTACCTGAAACCCAAAAACTATTAAAAAGATGTGTAAGACACATTAAAATAAATGATCTATCCATTCTTCTCAAATAGTATATTAAACGATGAGAAAGATAAGAAAATGCAACATTACTTTCCAAAAAGAGACTAGAGATTTAAGGCGAAATCAACTGCATCAAAATAGAATCAAAGCCTAATGATGCCTACAGGCTGATGTTAAAAAAACCACAACACTTTTGCAGCTGTAAGTCAACCACAAATATAACTGGAAAAGAGCAGGCAAGGGAGCAATAGGAAAGAAGGAAATAAGAACAAAATTAAATAATACCTAATATCTAAGAGGCTTCCTGATACCCCAACAGAGTATGAGCAATCCAAATGTCTATGCAAGATAGTGCATATTTCATACAAGACTTTCCAGTATTGCTAAATATATCGTAATCAGGAGAAAAAAACCAGCACGAAGCATACGCTGTTTAGCTTTTCAGGAATAGAACCAAATTTTTTGCTAACATCACAAACACTAACACATATCAATATGATTTTTATACTGTTAACATACTAAGCAAGCAGACTAAAGAGAGTATTCCAGGTATTTAATGTTTTACCAAAGAAAAGGTTTGTATCGTTATCTCTTCTTACTTTCGTCATAATCTAAGACACATAAGACCAATAAGAGAAACCATCAAGAACAATGCTACCAGAGACTCCAAGCCAAGCAAACTGCACCAAAGGAAGCAATAAACACAAGAAATAGATTGAAAGCCGTCAAACCTGCCACAAACGAGACACTGAAGCCGCCCCTTTCTCCCATTCTCTAAGTACTTCTTCCTCTCTGACGGTTCCTCGAAAACTATTTTAACAAAGTGCAGGAATGATTTTCTAAAAGCAGTCTGATCAACCTCGAGGTGCTTAAGCGCTTGACCTCCACTCTCTTGTTTACTTGATCCTATCCGCATATGCTTAGCTGCTCTGACATCTTCTCCGTCGTCTCTCAGGACTGCAGTGCTTGTCCCCACCACATGTGACTGATCATTACGATTCGCATACTGCATAAAATGCTGACTTTGTCTCAGCGTTTCACCCCTCTCGTCCCTCCTATCAACTTCATCTTCCCCTGGATATTTTCGCTTCATTGAACCTTCCACCCGATCCCAATTTCGCTGATCTCGGAACCCTTCCGGGTGCAAGGGAGGGAAGCGGCCAAATTCCGGAGCCAGAAATCTTTTAGCAGCCAACTCAGAGACTCGGGGTTGGGGAGGAATATCCTGGTAATTAGGCGGAAGCGCGAAGTAGGAGCGGACACTGCCGTCAGCGAGAGGAATAGTACGCCGCTCCAGCATATGGAATCCATAAGTTGGCGGAGGTGGAGCACCAAGCGCCGACGAATCTTGGAATGGAAACGGAGCCGCCGGAAAAATAGAACCAGGCAGGGGACGTGGAGAAGGGGCAGTTGGATTCGGGTGCTTTGGATGAAATTGGCTAGACATTGGAGCTAGATTAGGAGGAGGGTTAGACTTCGGCAATTTCTTACTGGCGACCTCTTGGCCACCCGTAAACTTACTCTTGTTGTTGACATTAGTGCTACCGCCATCGTTGTGTCCCGAAGCCCAACGGGACTTACGGTCATGCGAAGAAGAAGCAGCAGCGGTAGGAGCGGAGGACGTCGGAGGCTTGTGCGTCGATGACTTACTGTGGTCTCCCCCGACCATCCTCAGTAGCCGTGCAGGGGTTTCCGTCTTCGTGATCTCCTTTCTACTTTCAGATATTGCGTAATTATGAATCCGATCTGCGATTGAAGAATCCTAAAGCGAGGTTTCAAAGTTTAGGGTTTGTATTCTGTGAAATCTTGAGATTGTGATTGGTTCAACCAATGAAACCGCAGGACACAGAAACACAGAATTACTTTTAAGTCCCGTTGACTAAAACATCCTAAACGCTGTCGTTTGAATATATCACCCTAAAAGCTATCGTCTGACTAAAACACCCTAAACGTCTGACTAAAACTCCCTAACCGCCGTCGTTTTACTTCTTATTACAATACAACCACTCGTAAAAAAAAGTCTCGACTTTTCCGGTAAATGAGTTGACCACAAATTATTCAACATGATACATTTACACATAAAACTGACGAGTAAGTTTCTCAATTGACACAGCAATGGTAAAATATTCAAATACAAAGATACAAAAATAACACTAAATCAAAGTACAATACAAAGATGAAGGCATCACGTGAGCAATACAAGCCAAATAATCCTTATTCATGAACTCGATAATAAGACAGAATCTAGAAGCCTTTCTTGTGATTGGCTCAGAGCTCAGGACCTAGACAAGACTCCTTTTGAACTGCAAATACCGCAAAATATCTAGCTCAGACAAGCTTTCTAATGATTTACATTCTCAACATCCGAACAGTAACCTCATGATCCACCAGAGTTTGATCAAAGCAAGGATAAATATCGTATAAAATGCAAGAATCGTTATAACAAACTGAGAATATTTGATGCCAAACCTTGGTATTGTTCCATGGCGGCGCAGGTCATATTCAGTTGCCTGTCGAAGAGCTCTGGCAAAAGCCTTAAAGGTTGCCTCTATTATGTGATGAGAGTTCTCACCAGCAAGCTGTTGTGTAAAAATCGATTGTAAAACTTAGTAAAGATTGGTAGCAAATAATAAAAGACATTGTTTTGGGAAGATATGAATTAGAATACCTGCCGGATGTGAAGTGTCATACCAGAAGTATTCACTAATGACTGGAAGAAATGCTCCACCAACTATAAAGTTACAATTTCACAGATTATTCAATGATTATTCAAATGAAATCATGAAAAATAAAACCTGGAAGTAACGAACTTGAGTATCATAAGTTCCAACTCTCTGGGTTGGAATCTTCAAGTTGTAACCAAGATATGGTCTTCCTGATAAGTCCTACGAGATTTTTGTTTCATTGTAAGCAAGTCAGGGGAATCCAGTACTGAAAATAAACATGGTGTAACCTATAGTTTGACAATTTATACCAGGGTAACATGTATAAGCGCTTCGTCTAAAGGAGCTGTGAAGTCACCAAACCGGTTTATTCCTTTACGTTCACCAAGAGCCTTTAACAGAGCCTAGAGAAGAAACAAACGCCCAATGTTCGTTAAGAAGGGACTTTGTTATAGCACAAATTCCTAGGAAATGTTACTCAGACATCAAAATTTTAGACCCTAAAGTGTTTCTCATAAGTTTAATAAGAGTTAAGAATCTGTAGAAAGATCTAAATAGAGGAAACAAGAGCAAAACACAAGGGGGTAACTTACTGTTCCAATGGCAAGAGCTATATCTTCATTGGTGTGATGATCATCGATGTGAATGTCACCAGTAGCTCTTACATGAACATCAAACAAGCCATGTGAAGCAAGTTGCTAACCAAGAGAAGAAAGTAAAACACAAACATTTATCAAAATCTAATATGCAATCAAACAAGCAGACAAACTCATGGCATAAGGGTTAAAATCGATCAAATTTAACGAATTGAAGAAAAAAAGTTGAAGGCAAACAAATACTAACATCTAACATATGGTCAAGGAAAGGAATTCCAGTAGAGCTATCTGCAACTCCATTTCCATCCAAATTTATTCTCACTGACACATCCGTTTCCTTTGTTACTCTCTTCACTTCCCCAATTCGAGCTGAACCTAAAAGAGCGAAATAACTTTACAAAATCAGGAAAATCAGTACCAAAAGGAGCCTCATCTCAGCCATATCTTGTTCCAATATTGACCTGATTCAATAGAGGAAGAAGAATTCGTCTGAGAACCGTTCTCACTAGAAGCAGAAGCGCATGAGAGAGATTGGCGACACTGAGTTTGAGATTCTAATCGCATAAACCGGGGTAACGAAGAAGAAAGAGACAACGCTCGACGAGGAAGTAAATCCGTAATTCCCAGCCTAGGTCTGAGAATCTGAGCGGAGGAGTTGCCAAATATTGCGGACGTAGATGAGAGCTCCATTGTTGGCAACAGAAAGAAGAGTCTCAGGAACAAGAGAACACATGGTGGACTCACGATTCTTCTTCCCTAAATATGCAAACGTCGTCGTTTGCTCAGAGCTTCAACACAGAAACTATACTAACCGAACCCTTCGAAAATCACTCTGGTTAAGAGCCGGTTATTTTATTTCCACGACATTTCTTTAAATAATTCATTTTTTTTTCTTTTTCACAAATTCAGTTTTTTTTAGATAAATATAATATTTTTCTTATATTAATTCATAATTCCTCACAACATTTTAAAACTAATTCCTGTAAATCTCCGAGAAAAAACAAATTTCTGTAAATCTAGGTTCATGAGTTTTTTTAATCACATACGCAAATTTTTTTATTAAAATTAAAATGTATAGTTGTTTTTACACAATCACACTGCTCAGGAACAATTACATTAAAATAATTTTTCATAAACATAATTATATTTGTTTTTTTCTAGTTGAACTAAATCATGTTATAAAGTTAAAAGATATTCAATGATTTTGTAAGTTGCATATCAATAGTTATAAAAAAAAGTTGCGCGTTATAAAAAAAAGAGAAGGTTTGAACATCAATAACATAAGAAAATATTTAAATAAATTTTGGTTTTTACTTTAATGAATATATATAACACTATTTTTTTAAAAAATTTATGCGAAACCAAAAAATAACTTAAAAAATGAAATAATATAGAGCAAAGAAATATACTCATTATTACTCAATACGCATTTTTTTCCGAAGCGTTTATTCATTTTTTTTAACAAATATATAAACAATCGTAATATCGGCAATTTTTTGTTTTTAAACTGATTTTGCTATCACATCTATATAATTAATTTCACCAAGAATTACTTGGGAATAATAATTTTAATAAATTTTTCTATAACTATTTTAAATCATCAAATAAATTTTCATAAATAAATTAATAAAAGTTTCGACAAAAAATAAAATAAAATAAATTTTCATAAATAAATATACGGTAATTTTCTTTTTAACGCGGTGGTAATTTTTTCTTTTTGAAAAACTAATATCACATCCGTCTTTTTTTTTCAACGGTAGTTTTTCTTTTTTAGTATAACGGTACTATTTTGAAATTCGAAAAATCATTTCATTAATTAATAAAATCAAATTTGCTCTACAAATCCGCTGAAAAATCATTTCACCCACAATCTCCTCTCAACCCAAAACCCTAATCCTAAACCATTAGCGATAGCCGTCGCCGGAATCGGTCTTTGCTTCCTGCTCGAAACAACTTCTGAAACCGCAGATTGTTGAGCGCGTTTGGAACGCAAAACTTCTACTCCGAAACCATCGAAATCCAAATGAAGAAGAAGAGTCAATGTCTTGAATTAGACTAAGAAATTGAGAACAGTCGTCGTCGTCTTGGATGATTTGAAAAGGGGAAAACAGAAATTTCCAGTAGATATTTTGTTTGGATTTTCTAATAAGCTTTCAACTGGTTAAAATTTGAAAAAAAAGTTACTGATTCATGTTCGCTTCTCTTGTTTCAGGAATATATAAAGAAATTGGTTGTTTGAAGAAGGAAGAAGGAACGAGTGGGATGCTTTGAAGGTGATATAACTTTCCTCTTAGTTTTTGAACATTTTTTCTAGATCACTTTCGTTTCTACGCTTCGATTTTTGTTTTCTACAGTCGGAATTAGAGTTTCATGAATTTTAAAACCCTAGAATTCTCACGCAGAAACTCGATTTATATTAATAACTTGAGAGTT
This sequence comes from Aethionema arabicum, assembly GCA_000411095.1. Taxonomy (NCBI): domain Eukaryota; kingdom Viridiplantae; phylum Streptophyta; class Magnoliopsida; order Brassicales; family Brassicaceae; genus Aethionema; species Aethionema arabicum. Next base: position 255,236 of record KE151017.1, read on the forward strand.
TTTGCTCTAATAAATTCGCTAGATTCATTGGCCACACATCCTAGGAATCGTATTGTATGTACTGCTCTCATACCTTAATGTTTAATTGGAACTATGAAATTGTAACATGGTGTCTGAGTTATACTGGAACTATCAAAGTTTACTTACTGAGAGACCCAACCAGAACCAGGTTCTCTTTCCATTTAAGTAGTGCTCTCATTCTTTATGTACTTAAAATGTTTAATTTTGAATCAGGTTCTCAATTTCATGAACCAGGGCTTGTTTGAATTACATGATCTATTATCCTTCTCTCTGTAGTGAAGGAAATTAAACTTGACTGTCACAATACTCAAGATAGCAGGTACATTCTGGTACGAGTCCAGAACATTTGTGGTCTTTGTGTTGTATTTCATTTATATGCATATAACTTGATAAATTTACTAATGGTGGTTTCCAGAACTCTGGAAATATTTGTGCTTTCAAGGACCTTGCTGCTGGTAAGTCTCAATCACATAGCTCATCTATAACCAAGTGAAGTTTGAAAGAGCGGTCAGTATATCTGTAAAGCATCCAAAGATTAAGGTTCCCACTTTAGATTCATTCTACTCTGCATTTGATGCCTGAATTCTCTTGTTGTTGGTGAACAATTTTGGTGATAAATTCTTGTTTCATTTTTTTTATTTATAAATTTTTCATGATAAATTTTGTAATGGTAAGGGCTTTGAATCCAGGATCACTGAGCTACAAGGAACAAGTGGAGGGTTATTACTCGAGGTAATACTTCTTTCTTTTGTCTTGTCTCATTTTTTCTCATGCATGCTTAGGATGTAATATCTCAATTACTTTCCCCAAAACACGATAAAATAATCTTAGTGCCAACATGTTTTACAAAACACGCTCAAAATGTATGACATTACACAAATTTTCTTTGAACTAGATAAAGATCACAATGTTTAACATTCAATAGAAGCAAATTGTGGGTGAAATAGATCATTCATATATTTTCTCAGTTGATACCTTTTTGTCCTGTTTAGTATTGATTCCTTTAGTTATTGACATGTGACGATAGCCAAAAGTTATGAACAAGTTGTGCAGTTCATCTAAATTTATATAATAATGTCTTATCATGAACATACTTGATTAATCGATCTTAAATGGTTATCATAATGAAATGAAACAGGTTAAAGCTATGTGAGAAAAAAGCATAGTTGTTGCCATTGCTCTTTATCAATTGGCTACTTCAGGTAAGAAACTAGAGTAAGCTATTTTTAATTTTAGGCTAAAAAGGGTTTTAGTGATTATCTCTCTCTTTCTCATCTTATATTCTTTGCATGTCAACTCAATTCCAAAATATGATTAGAGAATAATACAAAGTAACACAACCATAAAATGGTAAAAAACGCGACCAATTACGATTATTACACAAAATGTATCGAATTTAAATACCAAAAAAAACTTAAAACTACAAAACGCAACATAGGCCTTGTTCTTGTATCCGTGACGGCTGCTGCAAAGTTCAGCGGCAAGATTTACTTCATGAAAGATGGAAAAAATGTTTACAATTTGTCAGCAAAATGTCGCTCGAAATATTGTCAGCAACATAAACACATATTTTATGTGTCGCTGGAAATTTTAGAGACCATATATTTGTAGGCTACATTAACAGTTAGGCAACAAAATGTTTACTAAAATGAATATAAGCGACATTGTTTTCTCTTAAAAAAAGTAGTCGCCGGAGTCAGAGCAAAGAACAGGGCTATACTAAACAAGCGCGTAAAAAGTGCCACATCAGCAATCGGTAAACACTCCGACCCACGTAAACAAGCAACGACACCTCAGCAGCTGGCGCCACGTCAGCAGCTGGCGCCACGTCAGCAGCCGGCGCCATGTCAGCAGCATGTGCCACATCAGCAGCCGGAGCCACGTCAGGAGCCGGCGC
>KE151017.1:257756-272343 GCA_000411095.1 Aethionema arabicum
CGCCACGTCAGCCAAGGCGCCACGTCAGCCGAGGCGCCACGTCGGCCAAGACGCCACGTCAGCCAAGGCACCACGTCAGCCAAGGCGCCACGTCAGCCAAGGTGCCACGTCATTCAAGGTGCCACGTCAGCCATGCTGCCAGGTCATTTCACGTGACACCAATTCAAGTGCCACGTGGTGTGCTCAAGTTGGTTTTGTTTCAAACGGCTTCGTTTTGTGATTTTTTGTAGTCGCTGTTGTACAAACGGGAAAGGCACGGCAGATTGTGTGTTTTAAAAGTCGCTTATTCATTTTAATTATTTATAATTAGACCTTTCTTTTTTTTCGCATTTAAATACCTCTCTAAAAAATCCGAATAGATAAAATATAATTATTAAGGTGGAATATATAAAAGTTATAATAAAATTTACACATACTATTACACGTAATATAATTTTAATTCATAATTAAATTTCTATTAAATTATTAAAATAAAATTTTGTATTTGGCATTTTTTTTTTTTTTTGAAAAGCAGACTTTCATATTCGGAGGTGCTCTGAAACCCGGCGNCCACCCATTTTAAAATATCCCAATTCATGAATTCTAATTATCCGGGCAACGGATAATTAACTTAATAAGCTTCGAAAGGAGATCTCCATCGCCTATAGAGGGAAGTCTAAACCAAACCTAATCTTTTTCTTAAGGATTCAGTAACTAACCTGCGAAGTGAGAAGCGATCATGAAGCATATGATCTTCTTATAGAATACGTATTCTACCAGAAGATGACGAGAATCGAAGGATTTCGCCGCCATGTTCCTCTCTTCCTCACTCTCAAGCTCCGCCACATCTCGCGACTTATGAAGATGGAGTTTTAGGGTGAGATCAGGTCGGATTCATTGCACAAAACGTGTTTACGCTATGGCGGTTACGCAGAGGAAAGGGGTTTGATTAATAATAAAAAATCAAAAACGATTTAATTTACCTTTTTTAAAATTATTGTTTTTCTTTTCTTTTTTTTAAATAATATACTTTTATATATCCACGGCGTCAACGGGAAGTGAGATCGCCCGGTGAAGAGTCGACGGAGCTAAACTTCCGACGTCAAAACTACTCTTACCAAGACTCTGATCTCTCACTCTCGTTAACTGAATCGTTTGTCTCGCCTTAAGCCATCTCAATTCTCTTCTCATCTCATTTTCAGAACACCACGAGATCTCAGAAACACCATTACCATAATCTTCTTCCTCTCCCACTTTATATGTGATTTCCTCAAATCTACCGTGAATTGAAGAACAGCTCCTAACATCAGAACACTCCAATTCATGAGATCTTTCATCTTCCTTCGATACAATCTCTTGTATTGAAGCACAATTCCCATAGATTTCTTCACTTGTGTTCCCATTTAGAAGACTTTCTTCAAGGTTATTGTGAGTTTTCCAGTTAGGTACCAAAGCAGTGATCTCTGCATCAATCATTTCTGCGATTTTCGCAACGTCTTGGTTCATAATATCGAGTTCAGACACCATTTCAGCTGCAACGCTATGTGCTGTATCAATAGCAATCTCAAAAGGGAAGTAAATGTTTCGTATCCGTCCTGTAAAAAAACCTTAAAGATCAAAACTTCAAATCTAAGCATCCCATCGGTAAAAGAACACTAGCTATACAGAAGCAATAAGCTATGAGAGATGTATAATATAACATAGTTATGTAAGAGGCAGAAGCAATAAGCCATTGGAGATGTATATAATACCTTCTGCATCAGCGATTCGTAGTCTCAAGAATATTCCATCGTCGCCACTTTTCTTCCCTTTTATAGAAATGTCAGACTCCTCCACAATTTCATTATCCTCATCAGCAAAAAGATCAATTTCACATATCTGTGGATGATAAAGAGAGCTGTCTCCAACACTAAAACCTGGAAAATCTCCATATTCATTAACCAGAGGCTGTTGTCTCAAGAACACAGCTGCTTCATCATAACCATTGTAGTAATCAATTGGACTCATATCAAATTCATCTATATCATCTTGTAGAAAAGGATCTTGTAAAAGCTCCAAAGCAGTTAGCCTACAAGCTACATTAGCTAAACACTTATCTACAAAGTCACGCACTTCAGGCTCCTTCACTAAGTAATAAGCTTCAGGCTTCTTCCCCTAAACAAGACATGACTTTAGAAACAATAAGCAAAGAGTTTTCGATTACGGGTTTACGAGGTTTTAATAACATACCGAGATAACTTTCTTGTAGATTTGTGCAGGATGAGTACACTCGCTGTAAGGAAAATCTAAAGTGACCATCTCCAGAACACACATTCCAAAAGCGTATATATCAACTAACTCGTTGTATTCTTCATCATATAATTCTGGAGCCATGAATTCAGGGGTTCCTTAAACACAAAGTTGTTTTGAAGATATGAGAAAAAAAAGGAGGAAGAGTGAATTGAATCCAAGAATTGTGTGAAGTTGTTGAAGTACCAACGCAACGAACAGCATGTGTTTTACGAAGAATTGCAGCTAATCCAAGATCACCAATCTTCACTTCACCTTGGTGTCCATTAATGAAGATGTTATCACATTTTAGATCTCTATGAATAATGGGAGGAGAACGAGTATGAAGATAAAGCAGCCCTTTCAGAATCTGCCTACACCATTGTTTTACAGCTTTTATATTCACTCTTCTATGTCTTAACCTGTACCTGCACAACATCATCAAATCAAGATCCAAATACTACAGAAAGTGAAGCTCTTTCCCAAACCCTGATCATAAAATCAGAAATAAAAGTGGGAGAAGTTGAGATTACTGTCTGAGAGTTCCAGAGGTGAAGAGTTCAGTGACAAAATTGATGGATAAATTATTAGTATCCACCCAGGAACTGTAGAATTTCATGATGTTTTCATGGTTCAGGGTCTTGAGAAGATGAATCTCTCTGAAAAATTTCTGCAAATCCTCAGGATTCCTCGTGAAATTACGGAGCTTTACCTGATTCCAAGCCACCTCTATCCCCTCATACTCGTCAAAACCTCTGTAACTGAAAATTTACCCCCAAAACAGTAACTGGATTAAAAACCCTAAAAAAAATTAATTTAAAATTAAAGGATAGTTACAAAGATTGTTTTTTTAGACGTTTTTGAAATAAGTTTGAATGAACTCACACTGTCTTCGAAGCGCCTCTGCCGAGTATGTCATCATACTACAAATAAAAATCAAAATATGTTGAGATTCAAGAGCAGAGTATGAAATTCAATCCAGAAATCATTATCATACCCTTCCATATCTTCCAGATGGGTCAATTTCTGCAAACTCAGAGCAATCTTCAATGGCGCCATTCATCTTCTTGCTTCTTCCTCTGCAATTTTGGGAATTTGTGGTGATAGAAAAAGTTCAAAATTTTCGAATCAACGGAAGGAATAAAAGTAAACAAGTGGTTTTGCTGTAAGTGCCCACCTAGTGACAAAAACACAGACAACAGGTTAGGCTTCTTACCCAATCACCACTCCTCACTTTTCCCGGTTTAGTTAACCATTACTTATTCAATTGCTATACCAATTTAAACCGAAATCGACTCTAATGCTTGTGGTTGTGGAATTTAGAGAAGGAAATGTCAGATTTGAAAGGATAACACAATCTAGGGAAATGTGAAGAAAGAAATCTAAAATTAAAGACCACAGAACACAAATATAGTTGGTAAATAAATATCCAATAACCGGGTCCTTCTAAGGAAGAACCGGTACGGAGAGCATCTTAGATAATTTGTCGTGTAGTGAAATGTCACGGGTTAGGAGAAAGGGAAAGAAGAACTAAAGCACATGGGATTTGAGTCACGGCAACACAGACTATCTTTTTTTTGGTGATAGTGTGAAGACATATTTGGACGACTATTAAATTCATGTACGTCTTCTCTATATATATATACTTTTTTTTGAACGACTATATTCTTAGATATTGTAAGCATTCTAAATATAGGAAAAATATACTATACTGTGACATAATACAATATGCATATAAATATATACGTCTAATGAGTGTATATATATTGTTTAATGTATAATATAGTAGCTTGAAGCCCCCTCCGATGGAGAGGCAAACGATTTATTCAATTTAAATTAGATAAATAACTATTTCAAATTTAAAAAATGTATATTTTAAATATATAAAATGTAACTATAATAAAACTAATATTTTAAACCGATATAAATTATTTGAAAACAAATAACCAATAAATTTCGTTATGATTTATATTTACTTTGAAAGAATATAAGTTATTTCAAAAAAACATAATTAGAAAATATATTAGATATGTAAATGTTTAATAACACATTAAATGTCAAATTGCTCTTGAAATACTAAATTCACCAAAACATATGAAACAATAATAAAAATTTAACGAAATAAACAACAATTGTTTTAAAAAAATATATACGAATTTAGCATAAAAGTAAGTCATGTAAAGTATATGTTTGCTAATGTATATAGTCTTCCAGTTATTATTTTTAACAAAAACTAAAAATTTGACATATCATCCATGACTAATGGCATTACCAAAATGAGTTCTTAATTTCTTGTATTTATTGTTATTAATTAATGTTAAATGCAAGGATATTGAGTTTCTTATATAAAAATTTAATTGTAAAAATCAATGTGATTTTTAAAAAAAATTCATAAAAAATCTAGCAATAAATTTTTTCCTTGTGATAAAACAAATTAATGTGTAGCTTTATGAAAGTTTTCATACAAAATCTAACAATCCGTTGAAATAAACTGATTTTGTTAAAAAAAAAAAAGATAAAAATCAAAAACCCTTTGAAGAAAACTAATGTGTGAAATAGTTTAAGAAAATTAATTCAAAAAAAAAAACCCCTTGGAAAAAAACATCACAATTTTTTTAAAAAAATATATATGTTTACCATGGAAATAGTAAACATAACTGATATTGAATTTATAAATAAATATAATTACTTTTTTCAAAAAACTAAGAATTTGACACGTTAAATTTCTCTCTGTAGCTTGTGATTGATTAGTATATCTTTCGCAACTTGTGAATCATATATATAAAGTTATATATAATATATAGGATGTGTTATGCAATAAGAAAGTAAAATACGCAAGTAAAAAAGGATTACATAAGCATAGCAATCCATGCAAAATGCATATAAGAAAACAAATGCAGAAAAAGAAACAAACAATTATAGAAATAGAAGAAACACGTATAAAAAGAAAGAAACAAGCAAAATAAAAGTTGGTAACTGAAAAAAGCCAGCATAAAAATGTAAGAGAAAAACAAGCAAACAAACTAAAGAAGAAACAATTATTTTCAAACGAAATAAACAATTTAAGAAGAAAGCATATATGAGAAAAAAAAAACAAACAAATAAATGTAAGAAAAGCAAATGCAACTAAACAGAAGATGGTCAATAATAAAATAAGCAATCAATGGAGTGCAAAAAATCGCAAACATGAAGGAAACAAACAGTAAAAAAGAAAAGCAAAGATATAAACAACCAATCAAAAGTGCAAAAAACAACATTAAAAAAAAACAATCGAAATAATGCAAAATAAGCAAGCATATAAAATGAAACAAGCAAATGAAGAAGTCGGTAAAAAAAATCAAATACGAAGAAAACAAGGTAATAAATGTGAGAGAATCAAAAAACCAAACAATAATGTCTTAATTTTTGTTTTAAACAACATTCTTTCTCTAAAAATTATTCTATAATTAGACAAATTTTTAACATCTTCTAGCTGATTTTGAGAAAAAACTAAATATTTAATATTTATTTTAATTTAAAATTAGTAAAAAAATCAAATATCTTGAAAAAAAAAACTAAAACATTATTTATTTTAACACGGAGGGAGTAGATGCAAGTGAACTCGACCAAAAATTCATACTAATCATAATCCATCTAGTAGTTAAACAAGAAATCAAAATCTAAGGAAAAGTGCGATGACTTTTTTAGAAGCTAATAAAAAATCTTTAAACAATGTACATCAAAATCCATGGAAGATACAAATGAACACAAACTGAAGAAACAGTAACACTGCAAAAGAATTGTGCAAGAAAACACTAACCAAAAGAATTGTGCAAAAGTGAATCCATTCACTATAAGAAAGCAAGTAACTGAGAGAATGAAACAGCAAGCAAACAAGATAGCAAGCAACGAAGTAAATAACGAAAAAAAAAATTAAAGAATGAAACAAATAGGAAAGCAAGTGAGGGAGTAAATAAGTAAACAAACAAGGGCGTAAAGAAAAAAGAAAGCAAATAATGAAGCAAACAAAGAAACACCAAATTAACCAATCAAGAAACCAAACAAGGAGATACAAAAGTAAGCAAACAAGGAAGCAATTAATGAAGCAAACAAGAAAACAAGCAAAGAAGCAAACAAGGGAATAAAAAATGCCAAGGAAAAAAGAATAAAGCAAGAATCAAAACGAATAAGAGTACTGAAGAAGAACAAGCACGACATAAAATGGATCTCACCACATTATGCATGAGGATATTCATGTTTTGATCTGACATTACAAAAGTTTAATAAGTAAACCAAACAGTTTCAAAATTAAAAGAAACAAAAAAAAAACTATTATTAAGTCGTGACCCATCACAAAACCATCTAGATTTTCATCCATAGAAATGTGATCGTCAAGGTTGTCACGTTTGCATATTATTATGTTATTGACACTATAAATGTATGATATGTTAAACAATGAAGCAATAAATAAGCAAAGAAGATAGCAAATAACGAAAAAAAGTAGACTGGAACAAATAAGAAAGCAAGTGAGGAATAAACCAATCAACAAACCAAACAAAGAAACGAGAAGTAAACAAATCAACAAACCAAACAAGGGGGTAGAAAAAGTAAGCAAAGAAGCGAATAAAGAAGGAATATAAGCCAAGAAGGAAGCAATAATGAAGCAAACAAGAAAATAGGCAAAGAAGCAAGCAAGGGAGTAAAAAAGTAAGCAAAAAAGAAAACAAAGAACGAAATAAACAAGTAAGAAAGGAAGAATTAAGCAAAAAAATGAAGCAAGCAAGAAACCAAGCAAGGGGTATAGAAAAGTAAGCAAACAAGAAAACAAATGCAGAAAAAGAAACAAACAATTATAGAAATAGAAGAAAAGCAAAAAAAAAAGTTTGTAACAGACAAAAGCAAGCATACAAATGTAAGAGAAAATACAAGGAAACAAACGAAAGAAGAAACATTTATTACCAAAGGAAATAAACAAATAAAGAAGAAAACATATCTGAGAAAAAAAAAACAAATAAATGTAAGAAAAGCAAATGCAACTAAACGGAAGATGGTCAATATTAAAATAAACAATTAATAAAGTATCAAAAATCGCAAAAATGAAGGAAACAAACAGTAACAAAGAAAAGCAAAGATATAAACAACCAATCAAAAGTGCAAAAAACAACATTAAAAAAAAGCAATCGAAATAATGTAAAATAAGCAAGCATATAAACTGAAACAATCAAATGAACAAATCGGTAAAAAAATTACAAATACGAAGAAAACAAGGTAATAAATGCGAGAGAATCAAAAAAGCAAACAATTATGTCAGTAAAAATGCAAACAAATATATATATGCAAGTGAACCGACCAAAAATCCTTACTAATTAAAATCCATCTAATAGTTAGACAAGAAATCAAAATCTGAGGAAAAGTCCGATGACTTTTTTTAGTTTAAGCTAATCAAAAATCTTTAAACAATGTACATCACAATCTATGGAAAATACAAATGAAAACAGACTGAAGAAACAGTAACATTACAAATTTAATAAGCAAACCAAACAAGGTCAAAATTAAAAGAAATAAAAAAAACTGTTATCAACTCGTGACCCATCACAAAACCATCCACAGAAATGTGATCTTCCAGGTTGTCACGTTTGAATATTATTATGTTAAACAATGAAGCAATAAATAAGCAAACAAGATGATAGCAAATAACGAAAAAAAAAGTAGAGACTAGACAAATAAGAAAGCAAGTCAAGGACTACATAAATAAACAAACAAGGGAGTAAAGAAAAAAGAAAGCATATAATGAAGCAAACAAAGAAACGAGAAGTAAACTAATCAAGAAACCAAACAAGGGAGTAGAAAAAGTAAGCAAACAAGCGACTAAAGAAGGAATATAAGCCAAGAATGAAGCAAATATTAAACCAAGCAAGGAAGCAATAATGGAGCAAACAAGAAAACAAAGAACGAAATAACCAAGGAAATAAGAAAGGAAGAATAACCATGGAAAATGAGGCAAGCAAGAAACCATGGAAGCAAGAGAGAAAACAAGCAAGGGAATAGAGAAAGAAGACTTTTCTAGAGTCGTGAAGTTTTTGAAATAAGTTTGAATGCTCCAACACTGTCTTCGTAGTGACTTTGCCAAGTATTTCATCACCCTGTAAAAAAAAAAATCAAAAGATTTGTTGAGATTCAAGAGCAGATGATGAAATTTAATCCAGAATCTATTATCATACTACTTCCCTATCTTCCGTATGGATCAATTTCTGCAAAGTCGGAGCAATCTTCAATGGCGTCACTTCTTTCTTCTTCCTCCTTGCTAGCTTCCATGAATGCTCCAACAGTGTCTTCGAAGCGACTTTGCCGAGTATTTCATCATCCTGTAAAAAAAAACAAAAGATTTGTTGAGATTCAAGAGCAGATGATGAAATTTAATACAGAATCCATTATCATACTACTTCCCTATCTTCCATATGAATCCATTTCTGCAAAGTCGGAGCAATCTTCAATGGTGGCATTCATCTTCTTTCTTCTTTTCTTCTTCTTCCTTGCTAGCTTCCTTAAATGCTCCAACATTGTCTTCGAAGCGACTTTGCCGAGTATTTTCATCAACCTGTAAAAAAAGATCAAAAGATTTGTTGAGATTCAAGAGCAGGTGATGAAATTTAATCCAAAATCCATTATCATACTACTTCCCTATCTTCCTTCCATATGGATCAATTTTTGCAGAATTGGAGCAATCTTCAATGCCGTCATTCATCTTATTTTCTTCTTCTTCCTTGCTAGCTTCTTTGAATGCTCCAATACCGTCTTCACAGTGACTTTGCCGAGTATTTCAACATCCTGTAAAAAGAAAATCAAAAGATTTGTTGAGATTCAAGAGCAGATAATGAATCTAATCCAGAATCCATTATCATACTACTTCCCTATCTTCCATATGGATCAATTTCTGCAAAGTCAGAGCAATCTTCAATGGCGTCATTCATCTTCTTTTCTTCTTCTTCCTTGCTAGCTTCTTTGAATGCTCCAATTGACTTTGCCGAGTATTTCATCATCCTGTAAAAAAAAATCAAAAGATTTGTTGAGATTCAAGAGCAGACGATGAAATTTAATCCAGAATCCATTATCATATTACTTCCCTATCTCCCATATGGATCCATTTCTGCAAAGTCGGAGCAATATTCAATGGCGTCGTTCATCTTCTTTGTTCTTTTCTTCTTCTTCCTTGCTAGCTTCCTTTAATACTCCAACACTGCCTTCGAAGCGACTTTGCCGAGTATTTCATCATCCTGTAGAAAACAAATCAAAAGATTTGTTGAGATTCAAGAGCAGATGATGAAATTTAATCTAGAATCCATTATCATATTACTTCCCTATCTTCCATATGGATCAGTTTCTACAAAGTCGGAACAATCTTCAATGGCGTCATTCATCTTCTTTCTTCTTCTAGCTTCCTTGAATGCTCCAACACTGTCTTCGAAGCGACTTTTCCGAGTATTTCATTATCCTGTAAAAAAAATCAAAAGATTTGTTGAGATTCAAGAGCAGATGATGAAATTTAATCCAGAATCCATTATCATATTACTTCCCTATCTTCCATATGGATCAGTTTCTGCAAAGTCGGAACAATCTTGAATGGCGTCATTCATCTTCTTTCTTATTTTCTTCGTCTTCCTTGTTAGCTTCCTTGAATGCTCCAACACTGTCTTCGAAGCGACTTTGCCGAGTATTTCATTATCCTGTAAAAAAAAATCAAAAGATTTGTTGAGATTCAAGAGCAGATGATGAAATTTAATCCAAATACATTATCATATTACTTCCCTATCTTCCATATGGATCAATTTCTGCAAAGTCGGAGCAATCTTCAATGGCGTCATTCATCTTCTTTCTTCTTTTCTTCTTCTTCCTTGCTAGCTTCCTTGAATGCTCCAACACTGTCTTCGAAGCGACTTTGCTGAGTATTTCATTATCCTGTATTTCATCATCCTGTATGCAAATGTGAGCATCTAATAACTATTGGATGGGATTGAGTACTTACTTTAATTTTTAAGTTGTCCTACTTGAGATAAGCTGATTGCTTCCGGTTTAAAACTTAACATGCTGCACCAACCAAAAAGAAAGGTAAGAGATGCAATTACTGAGGATGAATATCATGATCATCAGGTTATGATCATGATCATCATAAGCGTACAAAATGCCCAAAACAAGAAGGCAGAATTAAATACAGAAGGGAAGCTTTAAAAGGGATGAGTGACGTGGGAGTTGAACCTTCTTGTAACTCTTCTCATCTCCCCATATATCTTACGTTGCTTCTCCTTTGATACGTCCCCTTTCACTAAATCTCACAAGAAGATCATGCTTTCCAAGATGTGTATTTCTCAAGCTCCGTGAAGTTGAAGTAAGTGAAACTTGAATATAATAATGCCTCCTATAAGGTTAAGCTCATGATCACATAAGGTGCAAAATGCCAAAAAAATATTAAAAAAAGACAAACTTTAAATATAAACAGAAAGGTAGAAAGCATTCAGTGACCACGGAGTTGAACCGTCCATTAACTCCTCCATCTGCCCACATGTCATGTGGTTCTTCTCACTTCAATTCCCGGTTCCCTTTCAACTAAACCTCATATCAAGATGTCTCTTTTCTCGAGCTCTGTGAAACTGAGCATAAGTGAAATTTGGATATGGTAATGCCCTGCCAGGTTATCATCCGCAGCATCATCATGAAGTACAAAACACCTAAAAAAAGAAGATAATTAAAATACAAAGGGAACCTGGAGAGCATTGTGTGAACATAGGAGTTGAACAGTTCATTACTCCATATTGACCTCCCCCACATCGTTTCTTCCGCCTTCCTCGTTTTCAGGATTTACTTCATGTCCAAGCTACACCACCGTCTGCCTTAAACATTATTCATGTCACAAAGTTTGAATTAAATGTCGGGTTACATTCAAGGAACACTACCGAGACAAACCCAAGACAATATGTAGAAACCAAAATTTTTAATTTGCAAGGATAAATTTCAAAGAGTAACTTGCACAACATACCTCCACTTTATTTGAACATATGCATCTCACCACATTATGCATGAGGATATTCTAGATGTTTTGATCTGTCATTACAAAAAAATTAATAAGCCAGCTCAAACAAGTATAAAATTAAAGGAAACAAAAAAACAGTTATTGAGTCGGTACTCGCTACCCATCACATATGTAGAAATGATCTGGAACTGCCTCATTTTCATCCATAGAAATGCAAATCCTCAAGGTTGTCGCGTTTGCATATAATTATGTTATAAGTTATAGATACTATAAATGTATGATATGTTAAGCAATGAAGCAAACAAGATAGCAAATAACGACAAAAAGTAAAGAATGAAGCCAACAAGCAAGCAAGCAAGTAAGGAAGTAAGAAATAAAGCAATTAATGAAGCAAACAAGAAAACAAGCAAAGAAGCAACCAAGGGAGTGAAAATTGCAAGGAAGAAAGAATAAAGCAAGAAAGGAAACATAGAACGAAATAAACAAGGAAGCAAAGTATGAAGCAAGCAAGAAACCAAGCAAGGGAGTATAAGAAAGTAAGGAAACAAGGGAGTAAAGAAATAAGGAAAGAAGAGAATGAAACAAACAAGAAAGCAATGAAAGAAGCAACCAAGGAAGCAAGTGAGAAAACAAGCAGAGAAAGAAGGAAAAACGAGCAATGAAGCAAATAAGAAACCAAGCAAGGGAGTAAGAAAGTAAGCAATTAATGAAGCAAAGAAGCAACCAAGGGAGTTAAAAAGTAAAAATAAAGCAATAAAGAAAACAAAGAACGAAACAAACAAGGGAGTAATAAAGTAAGCAAAGAATGAAGCAAGCAAGAAACCAAGCAACGGAGTATAAGAAATAAAGAAAGAAGTGAATGAAGCAAACAAGAAAGCAATGAATGAAGCAAACAAGGGAACAAGCAAGTAATTAATTAAACAAGCGAGGGAGTAAACAAAGTAAGAAAGCAAGGAATGGAGCAAACAAGAGGGCAAACAAGGAACAAACAGAGAAACAAACGAAAAAGCAAGCAAGGGAGCAAGACAAGTAAATAAACGTTGGGCAGTTCAAGTAAATCAAGCAAGGCATGAAAGCAAGCAAAAATTGAAGTAAAGAAGAAACTTTGATACGCATGCATTCATGTGTCTGACCGTTGGGCAGTTGTGTTAAAGTTGAGCTCTTGACCATAGAGTCAACAAAACCAATTCGCTGAGGAGATTCCACTATCTCGGCCATCACCTACCCCCCACCAACTCTTACTCTTGATAGCCTAAATTGTTTAAAACTGAATCTGCAGCACCAACAAGACAAAAAGGTAAGATTGCAATTGGTGAGGATGAATATCATAAAAGAACAATATGCCCAAATAAGTAGGCAAAATTAAATAGAGAAGGGAGGGTTTAAAAGGAACGAGTGATAAGGTAGTTGAGCCTTCTTGTAACTCCTCTCATCTTTAAATTCTCAAGTCCTCTTTTTACTAAATCTCACAACAAGATCATGCTTTCCAAGATGTCTATTTCTCAAGCTCACGTTGAAGTAAGTGAGACCTAGATATGATAATGCCTCCTGTAAAGTTATGAACATGATCACATACGGTACAAAATGCCAAAAAAATTAGAAAAAACACAAACCTAAAGAAAATTTCAAACTCCGAAGCATTTAGTGACCACTCTGCCCACATGTCATGTGGTTCTTCTCAATTTAAATTGTTGTGTTACTTGAAAGCTGAATGCTTCCAGTTTAAAACTGAATTTGCTGCACCAACAAAAGAGAAAGGTAAGAGAAGCAATTGGTGAGAATGACCATCATAAATGTGCAAAATGCCCAAATAAGTAAGCAAAATTAAATAGAAAAGAGAAGGTTTAGAAGGAACGAGTGATGTGGGAGTTAAGCCTTCTTGTAACTCCTCTCATCTCCCCATATTTCTTAAGTTCTTGCTCCTTTAAATTCTCAAGTCCTCTTTTCACTATATAGCTGAAGGCTTCCGGTTTAAAACTGAATCTGCTGCACCAACAAAAAAGAAAGGTAAGATAAGCAATTGGTGAGAGTGACCATCATAAAAGTACAAAATGCCCAAATAAGTAAGCAAAATTAAATAGAGAAGAGAAGGTTTAGAAGGAACGAGTGATGTGAGAATTGAGCCTTCTTGTAACTCTTCTCATCTCCCCATATTTCTTAAGTTTCTGCTCCTTTAAATTCTCAAATCATCTTTAACTATATAGCTGAATGCTTCCGGTGTAAAACTGAATCTGCTGCACCAACAAAACAGAAAGGTAAGAGATGCAACTGGTGAGAATGAAAATCATAAAAGAACAATATGCCTAAATAAGTAGGCAAAATTAAACACAGAAGGAAAGGTTTAAAAGGAACGAGTGATGTGGGAGTTGAGCCTTCTTGTAACTCCTCTCATTTCTCCATATTTCTTAAGTTCTTTCTCCTTTAAAACTGAATCTGCTTAACCAACAAAATAGAAAGGTAAGAGATGCAATTGGTTAGAATGACCATCATAAAAGTACAAAGTGTCCAATAAGTAAGCAAAATTAAATAGAGAAGAGAAGGTTTAGAAAGAACGAGTGACGTGGGAGCTGAGCCTTCTTGTAACTCCTCTCATCTCCCCATATTTCTTAAGTTTCTGCTCCTTAAAATTCTCAAGTCCTCTTTTCATTATACAGCTGAATGCTTCTGGTTTAAAACTTAATCTGTTGCACCAACAAAACAGAAAGGTAAGAGATGCAATTGGTGAGAATGACCATCATAAAAGTACAAAACGCCCAAATCAGTAAGCAAAATTAAATAGAAAAGAGAAGGTTTAGAAGGAACGAGTGATGTGGGAGTTGAGCCTTCTTATAACTCCTCTCATCTCTGCATATTTCTTAAGTTCTTTCTTCTTTAAAACTGAATCTGTTGAACCAACAAAACAGAAAGGTAAGAGATGCAATTGGTGAGAATGACCATCATAAAAGTACAAAATGTCCATTAAGTAAGCCAAATTAAATAGAGAAGAGAAGGTTTAGAAAGAACGAGTGATATGGGAGCTGAGGCTTCTTGTAACTCCTCTCCTCTCCCCATATTTTTTAAGTTTCTGCTCCTTTAAATTCTCAACTCCTCTTTTCATTATATAGCTGAATGCTTCCGGTTTAAAACTTAATCTGTTGCACCAACAAAACAGAAACGTAAGAAATGTAATTGGTGAGAATGACCATCATAAAAGTACAAAACGCCCAAATCAGTAAGCAAAATTAAATAGAAAAGAGAAGGTTTAGAAGGAACGAGTGATGTGGGAGTTGAGCCTTCTTATAACTCCTCTCATCTCTGCATATTTCTTAAGTTCTTTCTTCTTTAAAACTGAATCTG
>KE151017.1:286997-303235 GCA_000411095.1 Aethionema arabicum
AAGAAGGAAGAAGAAGAAAGAAGAAGAAGAAAGAAGAAGAAGGGAAAAAGAAGATGGAGATGAAGCTCACGAAGGAAGAAGAAGGAGGGGTGAAATAGTAAAAAAGATTTTTTTATTTTTTTATTTAAAAAAAATCATTAATGGCATAACTGTAAATAATGTGAATAGTAGTGGTTTTTAGTTAAGGGCAGACTATTCTGATAATTTACAAAAACCATGGTCTACTCTAACAATTAGTGCAATCTTTTGGATTATCTCAACAAATTTCCTATTATTAATTCTCTTTTTGACTTTGGATGTCGGTGTGTGGGCATAAAGAAACGAGAGCACGTGACCTCTTTTTTGTAATCTTTTACTTTTGACACGTGGAATTTTTAAAAATCAAAATGGATAATTTCGTAATTTTATTTCCACTAATAACACACGAGCAAGTCGCCGCCGTGACGACAACGGTCGCATTTTTTCATGAATATTTACTCCACCATTGTCTTTTGGTTATTCCATTTGCATAGAGAGTTAATGCACATGGTTTGGTATAAATAAATTGAATTATGATGTTTTCAACTTTTAATATTATTTTTTTTTGTGAAAAAAAAATTAGTTATCAAAATGTTTTTTATATCTTGAATTTTGGTACTTATATTTTTTAAAATAAAAATTCAAATTTCATCTCAAAATGTAACCAAAAAAAACTTAAATTTGAGTTAATTAGAATGTATTCTCAGAAAATTTGAGATTTCAGTATACAAGATAAGTTAAATAATATTTAAATTTAAAAAAACTCACTTATCAAAGTTTATAATTTAAAATATCATTTTGATGGTAAAATTAATTATAATCCCAAAATATAAAACAGTGATTTACTAAATTTTAAATTTATATATATATTTGAATTGGAAGAAATGAAATCGTTTTTTTTTCAATAAATGAAATAGTGATTGGGGCAAAAAAAAATGAAATAGTGATATAGTACTATAAATATATATCTATTTATTTTTCCAATCATTACTGTCATATCACGAGAGTGTTTCTGTTCTTTAATCCCTAGAGTAATTAATAGTAGGAGTTGGTGAGTTTCGAAAATTAACCTGATTTAATTGGTCCTTTTTTTCACCAAATTGTAAATATGATACAGCAGTTTGAACTGTGAAGTCGAAGTTAAAACAATAGTAACAATTAATCACATCACAAAATTATGTCCAAATTTATATACTTTATCTCGAAATAATTTGGAGAGGGAGTCCATGATTTAAATTTGAATTTTACTTTGACAATGTTCAATTAATTAAATTGTATAATGTTAAGAGGAGATTGTGTCACATTATCAAGTTCAATTTTGTAGTTAACTTTTATTGGTTGAATATCTAATTTTCAAAGAAAAATATAATTTACTTTAAAGAAATTAGTAGAGATGTAAATGGCCGAGATGTCAAAATTACCCTTAATGAATTTCATGAAAAATGTAACCATAATCATACTTTTTTAAGTTACTGATTAACACTGCTTTAGTTTTAGTGTAGGCTATTTTTCATAAAATATATTCTATAAATTATTAAAGCTATAGATGCTTCCTAATATTTAGTGTTAATATGATGGGTCAAAGCTATAGATGCCTTATATTAGTTGGTAAAATATTAAAAATAAACTTAAAAAGATTTACGAATGTTATTAATATTTTTTTCAGAAATTATATTCAGAATTGTTAAAACCTTGGAGTTTCCTAATATAATATTAATATTTACTTATTTAGTGTTAATGATGGGTCAAAGTTATATAGATGCCTTAAAAGTAATTGGTTAAATATTAATATACAACTTAAAAAAACTTTACAAATTTCGTCAACAAAAAAAAACTTTAAATAATTTTTTCATAAAGTAAATTCCAGAATTGGTAAAATCCAGGAGTTTCCTAATATTTAGTGTTAATATGATGGGTCAAATATTAACATAATAAAACTTAAAAAGTGTTACAAATATTATTAATAAAAATCCAATTTACCCTCTCAAAGACCAAAATTATTAAAATTTAAGCATATAATATTCCATTTAAAACAAGGTAGAACCAAAACATTAACAAAATCTAATAACTAAACACAAAAACAACCAAATAAATAAACAAACATTTGACCTTTACTTACCAAAATACTATTATTAACCAATTAAATCAACACAATCAAAAAACAAACGGAGGCAGTTAACGGCGTTAAACACCGTCAGTGTCTACACAACGCCATATACACATAAACATTCACAAAACGACAGAACAGCTTCATCAGCCAATAACTCCTCCGACATATGTAAGTAAGTTTTCACAGAAGCCGTTTTCAGACACAACACCTTCTCCCTCTCTCTCTCCACAGTATCTCACAGAGAGGTACACAACACACATACACATATACAAACACAATCATTTATCTTCTTCAAGAACACACAACAAAGAGCTCTAAAATGGTCAATTATCTCCAAATGATGAAAAAAACAGAGAATGATCATAAAGTAGAAGCTGTTCTTCATCTCCTCAAGAAACAATCTCCACTTACTCCTAAACAAGTAACGTCTTCTTAATCTTTCCTTCATATATACATATATCTATATGTGTATATATACTCATTAAATGGTTTTTTCAAGAACAGGAGAAGTTCTGTAACAGAGATTGTGTAGAGAGGTTTTTAAAAGTAAAAGGAGAAAATGTAAAAAAAGCTGTGAAACAACTAAAATCATGCCTTTCTTGGAGACAAGATTTCAACATTGGTATATTCTTCATCTATATTTATACATATATATATACACAAAAATGTCATTTTTCTTGATGCTTTTGTATTTTTTTAGATCGATTAGGAGCAGAGGAGTTTTCAACGGAGATTTCAGACGGTGTAGCTTACGTCGCTGGAAATGATGAAGAATCAAGACCTGTTATTGTAATTATTTTAACTTTTTTTTAACGTTTTTGTGTTAAATCAAAAGCTGAGAAGTGATTTTATTTTTTTTATTACAGATGTTTCGTTTTAAGCAAGATTATCAAAAGTTGAGTACACTAAAGCAGTAAGTGTTTATTTTCATCAAGATTTTTTTCAAAATGTTTTTTTATTAGTTTCTTTGAAATGTTGAAATCGTTTTGGTTGTAGATTTACGCGTTTGGTAGCGTTCACGATGGAAACTGCGATATCAAACATGTCTAGAAACGCGGAACGGAGCTTTGTGCTTCTCTTTGATGCGAGTAAGTGAAAATTACGTTTTTGTCCCTAGTAAAGTTCTGAATCTCTGTGGTTTGAGTTTGTACTAATCAGTAATTTCGACGAGGTTTGTTTCGTTTAGTTGGGGACCGAATTTTCTCGGACATCTTTTGTGTTCATATCTTGTCCGAATTGTCCCCTTATGTGTCAACGTCAAAACCTTTGAGAATAACCACAAGTATGGGGCAATTTCGGAAAAATAAAATATCAAAATCTTCCTCTGTTCTGTACTTCACATAAAAACAGCTTTTTTAATTCCATAATCTTTTTTTTATCTTTTACTAGTAATTACAAAGTTACTAACCTAAAACCCATAAAAAGGTTTTGAAAACAAAATTTCAGTCTGATTTTAATAATATTTATCATCTTTTACAGCTAATTTAATATTTTTTTACATATCACGCTTTCAAAGATTTCAACTTTTTTTCGTCTGCACAAAAAAAAGCTTTTTATGAAATAAAGATAATACTTTTGGTTTTTTTTTATTTTTTTCCCCAATTGGCCTTTTTACGCTCTATCTGCAAAAAAAAATCGCATTTTTTTATTAAAATGTTGTGTGATTAATTAATCTTTTTATTTGCATTTGTGTCTCGAAAAAAACAGGCTTTTTCAGATCAGCCCCAACCTTTGCAAATTTGCTTTTAGCAACCCTCAAAATCATCGTAGAGAATTATCCGTGTCTACTTTACAAAGCCTTTATCATTGATCCTCCCTCGTTCTTTGCTTACATCTGGAAGGTAATTTTATTTTAATTAAAATTAAAATTCGTTATTAATTAATTAATGATTAAATGGAGATATACTCAAGTACGGTTGTCTACACAATTCTTAGGGTGTTCGTCTATTTGTGGAGCTATCAACCGTCACAACGCTAATCTCCTCAATGGATTTTGAAGAACCGCTCGATATAAGCCACGTGTCATCATCATCATGTCAAAGATCTGCTTCCCTACGTTTTGACACATCATCAATAAAATCAACGGCTACGATCGGTTCATCTTCTTCTAGATTCACATTCACCGTATCTCAACATCACGACTCCTTAAAGCCATGGTATCTTTCATTTACTGAATCGTCTCCTTTTGAATCCGACGTCGTTTCGCCTATAAGCGCGCGATCGCTGTCCTTTACGTCTCCAGCGGCGCGTGGTTTTAAAGACGCGAGACCTGTTGCTGCTGCGTGTAGGAAAAGTCTGTTTTCTTTGACGCCGTTACCAGAGAAAACGAAAACGATGTCGTATCAGAAAGCGAAAACGGTGTCGTATCAGAAAACTCCACGTCCTTGGTTTTTGAAGTCACCGGCGATTTTCTTTCGCGGGGAGAAGTCACGTGAAGCGTTTGTACCGTATTTGAAGTTTTATCGGAAACCGTACGATGAGACGGCCTATAGGTCTAAACTGAGAGGCTCACGTGGGTTTGTGTCTGTTATATCTACACAAGCGAGACGTCGCCACGTGTCGTTATCTCAACGGTTCTAGTTATTAAGTTTTAAAAATTGGATTGCGGAACGAGTATAGTATATATAGTCTAGATCATGGAATTGGACAACGAGTTTTGTTTTTTTCTTATTTTACATATATCATAACTACATTATATTTTTTTAATTTAACAAAAACCAATCCGTTAAATTAGTGTTTTTTTTTAATTTGAAATTAAATAATATTTACCCAAACTAAATTTCAATTTAAATTTGTTTTGTTTTCATGGAATTTACTTTTGTTTATATTATCAATTTTTTCTATCCATAAAACTATTATATTTGAATGGTGGATTTTAAACTCTGAATTATTTTTATCTAGTGAAAAAAATTTGTCAACTTTTAAAATGGTTTTTTAAATCTTAAATTTAGATAATCAGATTTTCAAAACCTTAAATGTAAAACTTTTTTTTTTATTAAAACCAAATGATAAACACAAAATTAAACTCTATATTCAATATTAAATCTAAAATATAATCAAAACTTGGGTGAATTTAAACTATAATTTCACGTTTAAATTTGAGATTTTGATTTAACAATTTCGGTTATGAAAATTTATGGTTTAAAAATTCGGGTTATCAAAATTCAAGATTGAAAAAAAGAACTATTTTAATAATTGAAATTCTTTTTCAGCAAATGAAAATAATTTAGGATTTAAAAATGTCACAGCCTCTCTTCGAATAGTTATATTAGTTGTTTTTTTTTTGGTTTATACATTTTGAAGTTTATATTTAAATACACAAATCAAATGAAGGCAAATTGTTTCATATTTTAAAGATGTGATCTATGGGAATGCAATTGACTTTGACGAAGATATTTTATTTATTAAGAAATCACAAAACAAAGAGCCGTTGTGGAGATCAAATTCAGCTCCCCAAGAATCATTAATTTCAAGTGAAAAAACCCTAAGAAAGAAAACATATAAATTGCACGTGTGATAGTTCTTGAAATTCCAAGTCAAATGTTAAATTTAAAGACATCGTGGTCGTAACGTTCAACAATTAATCCAACATTATTAATTTATTCTTTGTGAAAATTAACTAAAAAAACCATGCATATTAAATATGTCTATGTCGTTTTGACCTTAAATGCGTTTTGCATTTATTAGATATAACTAATTAACTACACTTTTGCATATTAATTTATTCATTTCATTGCGTTTTTATTTGATGTTTAACCAAATTTACTTTATAATGAAATTGTAAGATATCAACTTTTTTAACGCATGTTAATATAATTATATGTTGATTTTTATTACTATTTTTTTTAATTTACCTAAAATATGCGCATTATGATAAAACATAGAGTGGGGTAAAGTTTTTTTTTTAATGGAAGACAAATTTGAAGAAGAAATAAGTCTTGGAAATGACAAACATTACAAAAATAAAAATGTTTTCCTTTTTTTTTTTTTTTGTCATCAAAAATGTTTTCCTTAAGAGGATGTGCAAGAAAGGGTTACTCTCCATACCCATTTTAAAAAAGAAAATCAAATAATTAAGATTTTATACTTTTTTTTTTCTTCAAAGATTTGCTACTTACAGTTGTAACATACACATAAAAAACAAATATACAAATTCTTTTTAGAAATTTTTCAACTAGTGGCCCAGGACTATATATATATTTTTTAATACTATTGATCATGTCTTAAATTATTTTAATATTTATGTAAAAAAAGTAGTGTGGAAACAATTTTTTTTTTAATTTGATATGTACTTTGAAATTAGAAAAATTATAGTTGCAATTTTTTTGCAAGTGTGCTTTGCATGAGAAACAAATTGGAACCAGTTTCCACTAAAGTTTGTTTTGTACTTCAAAAAATCATTTAACCCATCGATTAAAAACATTACTTTATATTTTAAATCTCTAAACTACACACATTTCCGATAAATCTATATCTCAAACTCTCGGCTACAATCTATGTTATTGTTAAAGACAATTTTAGACCATGCATGGTAAAATCTTCCTCTAAGATCTCCAAATTATTTATTTGTAACTTTTTTTAGATTTTTTTTTTAAGTTTATTTATATGAAAACTCTTACTATTTTGTTTCAAACCACTGGATGTTCAAGACCCATCCTAATTACCATATCATATATATGAATGTCAATTCTAGCTAAAACTCGCGGGATAGTCCGACCGACTTTGAAAAACAACGGATTCTGGTTTTTGATATATGAACCCAAAAAAATGTGTGGGACTACACCGTATTCAAATATTCACAGGTTTTATTGACTTATCATTATAATTATATAGCTAAATAAATGAAACAGTAAATACATTCACTTTGAGCCACCACATAAATTACATGACATATAAACAATGAATTATATAACAAGAGTATTATTGCACACAAATTAAACACCAATAACTTAAAAAAAAATTGATAAAAAATGAAAATAAAAAATCTAAATAGAGACACTATTAGGTATCCCTTTCCC
This sequence comes from Aethionema arabicum, assembly GCA_000411095.1. Lineage (NCBI taxonomy): Eukaryota > Viridiplantae > Streptophyta > Magnoliopsida > Brassicales > Brassicaceae > Aethionema > Aethionema arabicum. The sequence continues at coordinate 294,144 of KE151017.1, forward strand.
AGTAAGCCCACCTTCTCTAGTATAATCCGTAGTATTAGGATACAACAAAGTATACGGTATCTTAACCGGTCCGGTTCGGTTCTTCAATTTCTTATCACAATTTCTCCTTATAATATTATTCTCAATAACCTCTAACCGTTTCCCAAACCGTTTAAACGCTTCCAACGCTTCATCATCCGCCGTCCAATTCACAAACTCCCTTTGCCCTAAATAAATCTCATCCGTTGAATGCATAGACAAAATCTCAATAATCGAAATCCCCAATAAAGTCTGTAACTGCGGCGTAATCGTCTTTAAAAACGCCACGTCAGCGTTTTCCGTTAATTCTCTGTATTCATCTGTACCGGGCTCAGGCATAAATCGACGGCTAACCGTAGGCCGGTTTGGGAGAAAACCGGCGTAAGGGTATTGACCAAAATTGACGGCGGCGTGAAGAGCAGAAGCGACCCAGATAATGATTGTGCAAATGTGGATAAGATCGTCTAGGGTTTGTAAAATTGGCCACCATGATTCGTGTTTTTTGTCGCCATGACCTTGAGTTCGAAGCTCTGTCCACCATGATTGAAGCTCTGTATCGATTTGGATGGATTTGTTGTTTTTGTAGTAGAATGAACAGTATTCTGTTACCCAAGTTTTGATTGCTGACCAGATTTCTAAACCGTCGACTGCGAATGGGTAATCTTCGATTAGAAGCTTTATTCCGGTGTCGCTACTTGAATCGGGCACTGCCATTCCTCTGCAAAATAGTGAAATTTGGGGTTAATTTTTAGGGATTTTTGTATTTTAAACTTTTAATTTTCACAAGTTTGATAATAGATTTTTTAAAAATCAAAATTAAACTATAAACACAAAATTAAATATAATTTTGATAATTAAATCCAAAATATAATAGAGTTAATTAGATTGTAATTTCACATTTAAATTTAATAATTTCAAATTTTTTAAAAAAAATATAAGATAAATGGATTAGTTAGTTTGTAACTTTATATTTAAATTTAAGATTTAATCTAAAAATATAATAAATTTGGGTTAATTAGATTGTAATTTTATATCTAAATTTAAGATTTAACCTTAAAAAACTGATTTTTAAATTTTAGATTATTAAAATTTAATTTTTAAAAAATTATTTTGATGGTTAGGAGTGTTTCCACTAAATGAACATAGTTTGTGTAATAAAATACCATAATCCTTTAATTTTAAGATTGTTTAGAGAAAATACTATGAATTATTTTTGTTTCGTGAAAAAAAAAATTAACTATAACAATATTTGTTTAAATCCTGAATTTTGATCCCCAACTTTTTTTAAACCAAACCAATTTTTTCTAATTATAGTTAAAATTTTAACAAAAAATTAAACTATAATCTCAAAATTTGGACTAATTATTTTATATTTCAAGATTAAATTTAACATTTCATTTTAAAAAAACACAGTTTTTTAATGTTTAATTTTAAAAACCTCAATTATCATCAAACAAAAATTTAAAAGTAAAAACTTTATGAGGGTACAAACCGTTTCAGAAGATCTGTAGGAAGAGCCTGGTCAGTAAAAACCCAATTCTTATAAATCGAAGAAGACAATTCCATGGCGTATCGACCTGGGAAAACTGTTCTTTCAAGAATTCCATCAGCATTTATAAGAATATGACGCGCCAATGCATTAATATTCATTGTATCTCGAAAATGAGGATGCAAAAGCTTATGAATTGGATGAACAACACTTAATTGCCTATTCGCTGCAATTATAAACGGTTCTATAACTGCGTGAGTCTGCAACCTGCAAAAACCAAAAATCTTTAATTTCTCAATAACCGGTAAAAATTGAACCCAAATCAAGTTTGGCCATGTTCGTTTGCGCGTCGTGGAGACAGCAACGAGTTTGGCGACAAAAATTTATGTTCATTTCATCATCACTGGTTCAACGAAGAATCTTGGCGACTACAAATTAAAACGTTAAATTTTTTTAGCGATTCAAATTTTGAACCGTTTACCGAACCAAACCAAACCAGAAAAGGGGGTTTAGTTTGGTTCCGGTGAAAAATAACCATTGAATCTTAAACTTGGGATCCATGGATATTGTATAATAACCGGACCCGAACTGATATCCATTAGATACCCGAAGGTAACCATAATTTTTTTTTTCGGGTATTTTTTTGGTTTTTCAGGTATTTTTTTGGTTTTTTGAATATTTTTTGGTTTTTCGGATAATTTTTTCAGGTATATTTTTGAATTTTTTTTTATCAAGTATCCGAACTCGAATCAGAACCGAACCGGAACCAGAACGGAACCTAAACCGGATTCAAACCAAAACCGAAATCGAACGGGTACCCACCCAACCCTAAACGAACTACATTTCGTCGTGGTCGCTCTGACAACCAGCGACGACTAAACGAACAACATTACCCATCGTTCGTCCGTTGCCGAACTCAGCGATGCGCAAACAAACAGGGCCCTATGTACTGTAACCATTTATTTACCAGTGGCTTATAAGCTGATGATAACCAGAATCATTAACTGCAGCATAAGCTTTAGCTAACTGCCAAACAGATTCCTCTACACCTTTCGTTTCCGGTGTAAAGATTTTGCTTACTGCTCCATGTGATGGACCTTGTGGATGTGGAAGACTTAGTTCTATGGCTAGAGGCTTTAGTGTTCCATCGTCTTGAAGTAATAGAACGGTTCGGGTTGCGTAAGTTTTCGTGTTTGTTGAGTTTATTCTGGTTAAGTAAGGCATTAATGCGTCGTGATGGTCCAAAATGTAAAGCTTGTTCTGTTTTAAAGCCTGTTTTATGGTAACATTAGTGGAAAATGAAGGTGTTAACTTGTGAAACAAGAAAGGTAGATTGTGAGAACTTACTTGTTGGACATTAAGGTTGTCCATGTTTGGTGTGATGTGTTCTTCTCTTATGGAACTATGTTGGTTTCCATACTTTTCAGGGTCTAGATTGCTCTTTGGAGGAAACTCCTGACAGAAAATTTTGAATATTCAAAAATTTTACAAGAAAAAAGTTTAATGAATTTAACGAAATTAATATTCAAGAAATCGCTAGGTGGTAGCCGGATGGTGATAAGAGACCTAAATGGAGTTGATCCACGTTAAAAAAAAATTATAACGTAAATTTTGACCGATTTTTATAATTGGTTTACGAAAAAAAAAATTTAACCCGTAAATTTTAAATTACTCACTATTTCTTTCAAAAGTTATGACTCTAACAAATTTTTCTATACTATAGAACGACTAGTATAGAAAAAATAATTTAACTATGTTTTATAAATAATTTTAAATGATGCATAAATTTTTTAATTAAATATTTTTAATATCTAGTCAAATTTAAATATGAACATATAAAATTAATAAATTTATCAAAAGTTAAAAAACAATAAAAATTGAGCTTAATCTATAAAAAAAAATAGTTTTTTTTTCTAGAAAACAATAATTGAAAATTATACACTTTTAGAATTATATAGACAAATATATTTTTTTTTAAAGATCTAGTGTAAAATATTAGTCCAACTAAACCAATTTCTATCAATTAGAATCACATGATAGATTTAATCGTAATTTAAATATTGTCTAGGCCCGATTTTTAGAACATTTACGAAAATGAACTAACCTCAAGACGTCTAATGACCACTGGATTAAGACCAGCAAGCATTTCTCTTGCAAACTCTTCATCAGTTCTCCAAGCTGATCTACTCTCTGCAACAACATATTCAATTACTTAATTTTTCTATCTTTTTAAATCAATCTCTAACTAATGTTATTTACAATTTACCTTTGATGATATCAGGTAACGGAAACTTCAAGAACCGTTCTCCATCGTTACGTACAAGCTCTCTAAACATCTCCCATGGGATAACATCTCGGAGTTTGGCTATAGTGTGACCATTAACGAGCTTAATTCCACCGTCGTAGAGGTTAAAAACGTCTTCAAAAGTGTCGAATTCGTTGATGGTTTTGTCGCAAATAGAAGCGATCTCAGGAGCAAGTACTTGAGTCACGGATTTGAGTGCGTAAGCGATGAAATCAGAGGATTTTACATGGCTAAAACGTTCGTCTCTTGGCACGTATATGTTCAGGTTTAGTAGTGCTAGTCTGCTCTCTGTCTTGGGGTCTATGTAAACACCAAAACGATGACGTTTAAGTCAAGTCAATATAAGAGTTTTTGACTTTTTTTAATTAATTGTCCTATTTTAAATCGTGAACTATTTTTACTGTGTTGAAATAAAACGTTCTAGCATTAAAATGGTTTTTTTTTTTTTTTTGAATTTTTATAAATAGGAATTTTAAACTCTAAACTTTAAAAACTATATTTTTTTTAATTCAAAGTTAGACCAAAATATTTAATCCAAATTTGATATAATTACATTGTAATTTCAAATTTAAATTTGAATTTTTAGTTTTTAAAAATCTAGAAATTTCAGTTTTAAAAAATCGGGTTATGAACGTTTAGAATTTTTAAAAACCAGGTTTTTAAAAATTCAGAATTTAAAAGTTATTTATTATTTTATTTTTTTTAATAAAATGGATAACTTTTAAATCATATATTTAAAAGTTATCTATTATTTTTTTAAAATAAAGAAATAACTTTTTAAATTCTGAATTTTGAAAAATCGGATTTTTTAAATCCTGAACCTTAATAACCGGAATTTTTAAGTTATTTTGATAGTTAAAATACCATTTTTTTTCAATCGAAAATAATTAAAAATTTAAAATATCATTTTTTTAGGTGACTAACCGGAGTTGGTCGGTTTACGAGATGTTCTTCCACGGCGAGGATAAGGTAATTCGGAGGAGCCGCCGAGAACCGGACGTGGTGAGTTAGGAGTACCTAAATCATTGTAATAAGCATAGTCATAAACTCTGTCCCATTCTTTAAGTTCTTCTCCTTTACCATTTCCTCTTAATTTCTTTAGTTCCTCTTCTCTTAACTCTTTAATTAGTTCCGGTGTCTCACTTGGAAGATATGCCTTTTTCAAAAATGACAAAAAAAAATAATTAATTATTATCATTTATACATTAATCAATAGTTTCATTTGTGGGCTACTATGAAAAAAAGTAGTTATATGGCTAATAAATAACAATTGAGGACGTAAAGTTAAAATGGGAATAAAAAGGGACAGATGATGAAACTTTTTTTTTCACAAACGGATGATGAAACTTTAATAAACATAAACTACCTTATTTTTATGGTTAATAACTTTAATAGTAATAATAAGAAGGAAAAAAATGTAGTTTTATGGCTAAAAAAAACTTTAATAGTTGTCTGTCTCTATCAAGGATTAAAAAGATTCTTTTAATTTAATAAGAAAATAATAAATTAATTAAAGTGGGAATTAAAAAGGACAGATGATGACTTGTAAAGATAGACCGCAAGGTCCGATCTTGTTCCTTGGTATAATGCATGACTTTTTTTTTCTTATTTTAAAATGTATAATATATTACTTGTCACTACGTCTACGTACATTTAATTATTCCAAGAATCTATTGTTAATTAAAATAATTTTAAGGTATATATTATCTATCATATGAATTATAAATACTTCCTCCGTTTTTTAAGTGTTGTTTTAGTTTTTTCTACACATTTAATTTTTTTTTTTGATTTATTTAAAATAACTTAATTAATTAAATATATTTATCAAATTTATTATAATATTTTTTTAAAACATTTAATGAATAAGGATAAAACTGATATTTTTTTATATAAATTATCACACTTAATTTGAAACAAAAAAAATGTCTAGAAGGACACTTAAAAAAAACGGAAAAAGTATACTTTAAATTAGCGTACACCTAATTATTTTTTCTTAAATCATAAAAATTAAAAAATGATAAAAATTAAAGTAGATAAATTCTCGATAATATCAAAATTAATATAATTAAAACCCACTTGTCTAAACGGCATGAAATGTAGCGATTAGCGTTTACCTTGTTAGAGAAGAAAACGCGGTCAGAGCGGTAACGATGAGTAGGGTAGATCCAAGAATTGCAATGGAAGTGTATTGGCTCGTGTTGGCCTGGGATGTTACGGAGCGTTAGCGTCTTGAGATAGAATTGACTACGATGATGATTCTTGATCACAAACGCAGCCGGCGTTCCCATTGATTCATCCCAATCAAACGTAACGCTAAACGCTGTTTCTTCCGCGGTTACTGACGTTTTTATTTTAGTTACCCATTTCTCTAAATACGCTGCTTTTCCAAGTTTCCCTCTCTTCTCATTCGCTGATAATTCATATAAATAAAATACCAATCTTTTTATTAAAAAAAAGTGGTATTTTTGAGCATGAACTATCTTTGTTTAGTGAATAAATCATCTAACTATCATAATGATTTTTTAAAATTTGAACATTTATAACCGGTTTACAGAATTTTTTTAATCAAAATTAAAAAAAGAACATTAAATTAAACCAAACTTTAAATAAATACCAATCTTTTATTAAAAAAATGATATTTTGAGCATGAACTATCTCTGTTTTTTTGTTGCTTAAACAACCTTATATTTTTTTAGTGAAAAAAAATCATCCACTATCAAAATAATTTTTTTGAATCCTGAAATTTGATAACCAGCTTTTTTTTAACTTTATGAAATTTTTTAATTAAATTTTGAACATAAAATTAAACTATAATTTCCAAAATTTAACCAAAAAATAAAATCCAATTTTGGATTAAGTATACTATACATTTTTCAAATTAAAATTTGAGAAACTCAGTTATTAAAATTTGTGATTTAAAAACTTTGAGTATCGAAATTCAAGATTTAAAAAATTATTTTGAAAATTGATGGGTTTTTTCAAAACAAAAATGTCTTGGTCAAATCATGATAAATTTTTTCAATTTTTCATCAGTGAATTTACACTAGAGTCGGTAATTAATTTAATTTTCAATACATAAGATTTTAAATAATTTCGGAGTATTGGACCGACACAAGAATATAAATCAAGACCGGAGAAGCGTACCGGGGTCCGGTTCGGTAGAGCTAAGAAGGTGAAGAGAGACGCGGCGACCGAAAAGTTCATGGACTCGGTCAAGAACAGAGGCCACGATATCTTTGAAATCAAGAAGGTTCTTTTTCATGACAATGATTTCTCCTTGGATTTTCATTGGTGTATTTATCTTCTTCTTCTTCACATCTTCTTCCATTGTCTTTGTCTTCTTCTTCTTCTTGGGCTTAACGCATAAGATCTCTGCAACATTTGAGTAGATCATGGCGTTATATATTGCAGATCTTGCGCTACACAGAGAGTGAAGGTGAAGAAAAGGGAGAGAGATTCTAAACTTGGAGATAGAGGAGAGAGAGAGAGAGAAATGTGTGTGTATATATAAGATTAAATAAAGTTTATTTTTCATCTCATGTGTATATATACAAATGTGAAGTGATATTTTAAACAAAATAAAATCTTCGGAAAAAAACATATAATGATTAAACAATTAATTTTTTTATTATTATTAAAAATCAATTATTAATATGTCTAAATAAATATTGATATGGTTTTTTGCCCACTTATTAATATAGTTTTACTACACCTTTTTTTTCTTCACAATTTTGTTCTGATTTTATAGTTTATTCTTCTAATTTAAAACATACATGAATTGATTGATTAAATTTTTGTAGTTCAATGTAATAACTTTAAGACTAAAAAAATCTTTAACTAGAGTTTTAAAAAAACACATCTTGCCGGAAAAAAAACTGAACTTTATATAAAATTAAAATTACTGATAAGTAGTTATTTTAAAATTTAGATTTTTGTTTTAACTCAAAATTGAAATTTAGTTAGGGATGACAATCAGGCTAATCCGACCAGACTCGAAACCCGTAAAGTCTGGCTATATTTGAGCCCGATCTGGTCCGGACATGGTTTTTCAGGTTGTTTTGGGTTTTTTGAACTTATAAATAAAACAATATAGTTAAACTTAAATAAATAAATTAAATTCAAAATATTTAAATCTAATTAGTGAAGTAAAAACCGTAAGAGTTCAAGTATATCTAAATATTCATTATTTTAATGATTTACACATAAAACTAGATTAACATTATAATATATTAAACATGTATAAATGTTATTAAAAAATTATAATCAATAGTTTTAAAATTATTAAGTAGATGTGAATAATAATGTTACATTAATCACAAAAATTCATATATAAATCAATATTTTAATATGTTTAAATAAAAAACTGAAGCCCGTGGGCTAATCCGACCCTATCCGAAACCCGTAAAACCCGTAAAAATTTAAACCCAGCCTGACCCGTTTATTTTTGGATTCATAAATCAAAGCTCGAACCCGATGTTTTTTAGGGCCGGGCTAACCCGCAGCTTTTAGCTCGAATTGACATCCCTAGATTTAGTTTCATAGAAAAAATATACATGTTAAATTAACTAAAATTTCTTAATTAAAATTTCTTAATTAAAAAAATTGCAGTTACAAGCAATAATAAATTATGTATAAACATATACTAAAAATCGATTCATGCACTGTTACGTCAGAAAAAAAAGCATGGCACAAATTGCATATAATTTAATCTTTTAGCGTACGTCTTAGTTAATAACTTATGATCAATGATAATTTTATTTAATTTGCAAGAAAATTGACTGACCAAATGTCCAATGATATATTGGTTTTATCCTATAAAATTTTGAGTTTCTGATGCCTAAGTTTTGGTCTTGGACCTTTATTAGTTAATAAATATTCTTAAAAAAACTATTTTAATCTAATGGATAGAATTCAATACGTGAAATTTTTAGATTTAATTTTCCTATATGCAAATAACCTCATGTCATCCTGCAAATAGCAATAGCTATCATATATATACTTAATTTAAAATACCTAGAAACTTAAATTATTTAGGTAATTAATTAACTGTTACTTCTAAACAAAATTTTGTATAATTAAGGAAGATTTAATTAAGGTTAATTAAGATCCTTTTCCTAAGTCAAGGTCTTTAATAAGGTTTGATTCCTTATACCTTCTCCCACTAAACCACGTTAACGATAATGTTATTTTTTGTAACTATTCGACTCTCTCTTTTTCTTTAACAACTTGATGTGATATATTTTAACAATATATATATATATATATATATATATATATATA
>KE151017.1:307348-317366 GCA_000411095.1 Aethionema arabicum
GACTTTTATTTAATTAAATATATAAATTTTATAAATCGACTCAAAAATTTATTGAGATTATTTTTTTTCTATTGGCTAATTCTTATTGGAAAGTGTATAAATATAAATACAATTATATAAAATAAAAAAATTTAACAAATCAATAACTACTTCCTTAATATGTGTGCAAATGTCAAAAAATCAAATATTACGGGACAGAGGGAGTAATTAAAAACTATTGTTCTTTGACAAAAGAATTGATTTTAAAAGAGTAAAGTTCGAGTATAAAAAATTGATAAAATAACTGAAATGAAATGTGATGCACATGCATTGATATTTGATAGGGTCTGGTTGTTACAAATGAGTTGGTCTGCATTATAATTTCTCTTTACAAAATGATTATAAAAAAAGAAGAAAGTAAAAGAATATGCCACGTGGTTTTCTACTTATCTGTTTTGTCTGCAAATTGTTACACTTTCTAACATTATATAACATATGCCAAATATCACTATACTTTTTATTAGATAAAAGCTATAATTTCAAAATAGCCCAAAGTTTTGTTAAAAGACAAAAACAGCGCAAAATAAATTCAATTATCAAAACTAACATCTATCATTTATCGTAGACTTAAGTTTTAATCATTTAGATAAAAGATGAACCTTTATTATTAAAGTACATCTCATATTAATATATCATATTCCCCGGGCAAACTATAACTCTTTTTTGTTTCGGGTTTATTCAAAATTTTATTTAAAATATAAGAATTTTTCAAATTTGAATACAAAAATGGAAAAACATAATCTTCAATTTTTTATTCAAAAATTCTATGTATTCTTTAAATTTGAAGAACATGAGTAAATTTTTTTAAAAAAATGCATGAGAAGTAATTATACTCTTCATTTGAAGAAAAAAAATGAAGAACCGGTGAAACACAACTCTTTATTTTATTTTTTTCATACTTTGTCAAAAATATAAGAAATATTGTGGAAAATAGCATGCTATTAAGTATTAATCGTAAAGAATACGAGAATATTTATAAACACGACAAAAAAATATCAATTGTAATAAAAGATTTGTAGAAGATTTAAAAATAATTACCTAAATCTCTTCAAATAAATACAAATCTATGCGAATCTTTAATCATTATAACAATTTTGAAGAAAAATGTGAAGAATGCAAACTTAAAATTCATCATTTTGGTTAACTTCATGATATTTTAGTCATATATTATACTAAATAGATTACGTGACTTATATTGTTAATGATTCATTAGATAACAAAGAAGACACATGATACACGATAAAAAGAAACAATTAAATAATGAGTGATTTAACGAATTTTGTGTTTAGTCTAGATTTAAAATATTTTAATAACTATTCCTTCTGTTTCATAGGTGATTTTTTTTAGTTTATATTTCTCAACACTTCCCTATAATCAATTATAAATATGAAATTATGAACCAATAAAACAATAGTTTTCTAATTTAAATTTTTGAAAGTCACAACTATAATTAATAAAAAAAAATATAAAAAATCAAGTAAATTAAAACAAAACATAAAAAAAGTTATGTAATTTGAATAGGAGTTAAAAAAAAGGAGTATTATTAACAAAAATTACAAATATTTGTGATAAAATATAACAATTTATTTTTATATTTTGAAAATATTAATCCGCTGACCAATCCGTAAACCCAAATTATTGGTACATTTCCCGGTTTACTATCCGGTACGGTTCTGAAAAAAAAAACTAGAAATAGCCTTCTTTGTTTGCGTTTGCGTTCGATTCGGAAAAAAAACATTATCACAAAAAAGTCCACTTGTGTTGTGCCCATTTGTTTTCTAACCTCAGCCCGCACGTCACGTAACGAAAGCATATTGTATTAAAAATCGGTATCTTCTTGGTTCGGAATTAAGTAATCTCTTTGTTTCTTCCTTACCCATCTCGAATTCGACCCGACCCATGTTCCAAGATCCCTTCCAACATCGGATTTATGTTCAAAATCCTTCCTTTTTTTATCGTCTGTTGATATCTCCTTAGTGAAATTAGGTTGAATCACGAAAGAGAGAGGCGCAACAATGGGATCGGCTTCACCAGCGAATTCTTCCCCTCAGATTGATATGTCGATCTCAGGTGAATTTCCCCTTTTTAATCATTTTTTAGGTTTCCTTAATTTGACCCCTTAAATCGAATTTTGATTTCCTTCTTTTATCTATTTCGGATTAGGCAACAGAATCTTCGTTGTTTCCATCATCTCTATTCTTAATTTTCCTTTGATTTGTGCACGGATTCATACAATTTAGAGAAATCGTAATTTTAAGTGATCGATTGTGTTAGTGTGTATGAGTTTACGCTATGGCAATGCTGTTGGATTCAATTGCAATTTGGGTAAATTGGAGCTGTGGATTTTGATTTTAGGTTATCTCGATTTCAAGTAATAGATAATGGAATACTCTTAAGATCTTCTCTTTACAAAATCCACAATTGGGGAACTGTTTAATTGACACTAGATTTCAGTTTTTGTAAGCTCTAATTGTTGTGGCTTATACCGCATCTATGTTTCTTTGCAGCTTTGCGTAAGAAGCATGAAACAGAACTAGAGAATCTTACACTTACAACCCAACCTTTCACTACATTGAAGTTCTTTGTTTTGGCTACTCTTCAATACATCAGGAGATCAATATCTTATCTTCTAGCTCATGGGTTTTGGTTCATGTCTATAAGTACTGTTATCGTCGCATTCAGCGTTTTTCTTGTGACCGTTGAAGGACCTCACGGCAAGGTAAACACTATTACTTCTTAATTTAAGCTTTGTCTCGTAAAAGAAACATGAATTTTAACTCTACTTTAATTGCTTACAGCACGTTGAAGAACTCTCTGAGTATGTTCAATATGGTTTATGGTGGGTAGCACTTGGTGTTGCATCTTCAATTGGTCTCGGTTAGTAACATTTACGCTTTGTGAACAAGTTTTTACTCGGGTTTAAGTAGGCATTAAACCTTAAACTGCTATGTTTCTTTTGTAGGATCTGGTCTCCATACATTTGTGCTTTACTTAGGTCCACACATTGCTTTGTTCACCATAAAAGCAACGCAATGTGGCCGAGTTGATCTGAAATCTGCACCGTATGATACAATACAGTTGAAACGGATTCCATCATGGCTTGATAAGCCTTGTTCAGAATTTGGACCTCCATTAATGATATCAGCTGCTGGATCTCGTGTGCCGCTTACAAGTATATTGCCACAAGTGCAATTAGAGGCTATATTATGGGGTATTGGTACAGCTCTTGGAGAGCTTCCTCCTTATTTTATATCAAGGGCAGGTACTTGATTACTTTAATTAAGTCCATTTTAGCTTTTGAAATCTTCTTTTCGATACTTTATACATCCTAACATGTTTAAAATGTGTTTTGTATGTTTTTTACAGCGAGTATATCTGGGAGTACAGTGGATGGAATTGAAGAGCTGGATGTTTCATCAGATGAAGATAGCGGATTTATGGCTACTTATCTGAATCGAATTAAGCGGTGGTTGTTAACTCACTCGCAACACTTGAATTTCTTTACTGTCCTGGTTCTTGCTTCGGTTAGTATATTTATCTTTCCACTTATTAGAATTGATTTCTTCAAGTTCTTGAAACGCTTGGAGCTAGGATTTACTGAGATTTCTTGGCTTCAAAATGTGTATACTTGAACTCTTGCTATGTTTTGAAACATTGTGATGATGCTTATGAGATTCTTTGATGTTTTGTTTTAAATTATACACATTGTAGCGCGGTTCTAAGTCTTTGGTCTTAAACAATGTTGCTTAGGATATGTAATGAACTGCTTCTTTTGTTGAAGTTCAGGTCCCAAATCCTCTCTTTGATCTTGCTGGAATAATGTGTGGACAATTCGGAATTCCGTTCTGGAAATTTTTCCTATCAACTTTAATCGGAAAGGCGATAATCAAAACTCACATACAGGTATGTTTCATACAAATTTTTGCCCTTTTGAAGTGTTTGAATGTATTCTAAATGTGTTCCATTGTTTGTTTCAGACAATATTTATCATCTGTGTTTGTAATAACCAATTGCTTGACTTGATGGAGAATGAACTGATTTGGGTACTTAGCCATGTCCCTGGTTTAGCTCCTATACTCCCTGGACTCACTGCTAAACTCCACCTCATGAAAGAAAAGTATCTGGACACAGCACCTCCTGTTCCTTCAAATATCAAGGTAACAAATTTTTAAAATGGGATTATGGTATTTTAAATTATGAAAAAAAACTCTCAACTATCAAAATGGGTTTTTAAATTTTGAACTTTGATAACTAGGTTTTTTAAAAACCGGAATTTGTATAATTAAAATGAAACTTTGAACATAAATTAAACTGTAATCTTAAAAAATTAACCCAAAAATATAACCAAAATTGGATTAATTATACTATAATTCAAGTTTAAATTTGAAATTTCGGTTTAAAAACTCAGTTATCAAAGTTCTTGGCTTGAAAAACCATTTTGATAATTGAAGATTTTTTTCCACCAACCGAAAATAGTTTTTGATCCAAAATACCATAATATCTTTCGAGATCTCAAACAAATCTACTTCGTTCTTAAACCCAAAACCCAACTCTTACAAGTTACAAGACTTAAATACCCTTAAAAAGGCCTTGTTTCTCTAGAAAAAAGCTTAAAACTTGGAACAGAAGCTGAGATTTGTCTGGAATTTTTTTGATTTGACAGGTGAAAAAATGGGAGTTTTCATTTGCAACGATGTGGAATGGAGTGGTTTGGCTTATGCTACTCAATTTTTTTGTCAAGATTGTGACAGCAACTGCACAAAGACACTTAAAGAAGCAGCAAGACAAAGAAATGGCTGCTTTAAGTCATTTAAATTGAAAGTTTTTTAATGATCACGAAAAATGTGAACAAAAACTAATATTCAGCTTTTTCTCTTAATCTTTTTTTTTAATGATTATGGAAAATGAAGGATCCAATATAGTCTTGCTATTAAAATTGGTTAGTGTTATATACATTAGGATGGTTTTTAGTTGGATCCTTTGTTTTTAAAAGTCAACATTTGTTGGAAGAACTTCAAAATATGACTTAAATTCTCCATTGGTACTTTTTAGTGTTATTTAAATTCACTTTTTATAACTTTGTCCTTATTCACTAGTTTGGTATGTGAAAACAAATTCAATTTAAAAATTTGAGCTTTATTATATTACCTTATAAAATCTGATTGGAGAGATTGTTCTTGGCATTATATAAAGATATATTATTTATTTAAAAAAATATATATTACATTTATATCATATAAAAAGAGGAACCAAGAGACAAAGACCAGTTAAGTTTGCGCCCACAACGTTTAAAATTAGTGGACCCATAAGTTGATTTGGTGTTTGTCGAGTGGGCCCCCCTATATTTTCGAGATTTCGAAGTTCAGCCCCATACCTTTTAATTATTAGCTAATGGGACCCCACAATATTTAGAGAGAAATAACAAGGTGTAAAAGAATGGAGTATTCCCTTTATATTGGGGAATTCAGAGCACATAATCCAAATTGTTAAACAAACAAAAAAAAAGTAATGATTGGTTTGGTTGTGTTTAGACATTTTTATTCACTATATGTACACATGTTTTCAATTTTATATTCTTATTTAAAGTTAAATTTATATTACGATTTGATAACATTTCCAAAAAAATCTAGAAAATTAAAGGCATTGATTGTTACTGTCAACAATTTTTACGTTGACCCAAAACATTAAATTGCATCCATACAATTTCATAAACTTTTGACAAAAAAAATAATATATAAATATAAAAGAAATAATCAAGTCATCATTTACTGTTTCATGCTCAATAAGGAAGATTAAGCCACTAAACTACATCATTAACCACTATCCACTACATGATGGATTAATCCGACCGGACCGGACCAGACCAGCCGAACACAACACACACACACAGGGCACATCTGTATACTTCCAAATCTACCTAACCTGGCTCTTGTTGTGTCTCAAAACCTCCCCAAAGAAGAAGAAAAAGAATAATTTTTTTTCCTTTTTGTTTTAAATTAGAGAGAACTTCAGGGGCTTCCTGTCAAAATATAAACACTAATTGTACACAAATCCTTAAAAACACTAACCCAACTCCAAAAAATTGTCATATCTCCCTCCTGTGGGTGTTTAGCTCCGTCTCTGTTGCAGAAATTGATCTCTTTTGCCTTCGATTTCATACCAATGTTTCTGCAAAGTCATGTGTTTGTGTTCCTCAACCACCACAAGCTTTTTTTCAAACTTCATCAATGGCTTTTTGAGGTATTTTACTTCATTTTTCTCACTCACCCGTTTGTTGTTTCTGATCTACAGGTTTTACAGGAACCGCATGTACGTATGGGAACCCTGGAGGTACGAGTTGATGTTGCATTTTCCCTACTGTTTGTGCATTACCGTAACCAGCTCCACTTTGTGTATGTTGTAAGCTTCCTCCTTTCATATTATTGGCTGCTTTTGATGAATCTGATGGGGCGCTTATAGCACTTGTGGTGCAGCTAGAGATGGTGACTGGTGGGCACTGTGAATGAGACGTTGCAGCAGCTGATGAGCCTGGCTGTTGTTGATGCCTTTGAATGTAATAACCACTTGAAGGAGAAATAGTGATCTGTTGCTGTTGATGTTGGGGTTGCATGTACGGATTAGAGAAGAAGAGCTGGGCTTGCTGCAACGCATGCTTTGGCAACTGTTGCTGCTGATGGTGTTGTTGTTGTTGGGACTTGGAACCAGTGGTTGTGGTGGGAGTAATGTGAGTGTTTCCAAGAGCAGAAGGGCCATTTCTTCCACCGGAAGATGACGTCATTGTATTTTGAGCGGATGGCTGAGATGATGATAGACCGGAGGAAGCTTGTCCAGCTTTGTTCACTGCTGAAGTAGACGGAGTTGTTCTTGGGCTTCCACCGGCGCTTTTGGAGACGGAAGATGTAGAGGGTGACCCTACTAGCATCGGTGGGGATGGAATCTGATTGGGACCTTGCCCTTGCTGCATAGGTGAGCCAGAGGTTAGAGGTTTGGAGTTTGCGGCGAAAGATATCTGCGATTGTTGAGGCCGGCCTTGCTGTTTATGGGGGACATTTCGAAGAGAGGATGCAGCAGATGATGAAAGTATGGAGGGAGATTGAACTTGAGCAGTGTTCGTCCTCGGCGAATTACTTTTCCACTGAGGAGACTGTCCCTGACTGCTGCTTGACTGGACGAGATTCTGAGGGAACCCTGAACTAGCATTTGGAAACTTAGCTCCTCCAGGAGATGTTGTAATATTGTGATCCGGGAAACCACTCCCATTACTCGACACTGGTCCTTTGCTTCTAGCAGCAGCAGCTACTGAAGTTGCATAACGTTGCTGCTTCTGGAGATACATTGTATAGTGTTGCTGTGATTGATTCCGTTGCATATGTTGTTGTTGTTGTTGTTGCTGCTGTTGTTGCTGTTGTTGTTGTTGTTGCGTGGGCATAGAGCTGGAACTCTGTGGCAGAGCGGAGCCCAGGTTGAGCAAACGTGATGAGCTATCAATGATGCTACCACTCGTTACAGCAGAAACAGATGCATCAGCTAAATCTTGTTTGTTCGAGAAAGCAATAGACTGGCCACCATTCAAAGCACTGGTTTTCGCGGTTGCTCCTGACTTCCGTTCGTCTGTGGTATTAACCGCAGCACTGGAGTTAGATTTTCCATCTTCGGATGCACTGTAGTTCATTTTCTGTTGAGCTGCTTGAGCAGCAACGGTGGCTGCCATCATTTGATAACCTTGCCTTGCTGCTTCCGGGATGCTGTGGAACATAGCGTGATTCTGCGCAATTGAAGACATGTTCAAACCAGGAGCAGCATTAGCCCCGTTGAATGTAGCAAAGGTCATCGCATAACCCTGATTTTGAAAGGATTCCATGCCAGGCTTTGGATTCTGCTGCTGTGGTTTCTTTTCACCGTGACTGCTACCAGATCCTACCACTCCACCACCTGAGGCTGCGGAACTCATTAAACCCAAATTGGTTGGTTGCATCTGCATACCAAAGTTCTGGCCATAAGCAACATTTGCACGAGAAGACCGGCTATCAGCAGTTGATGGGCTATCTTCTCCTACAGTTTCACTGTGTTGAGTTGCATTTTCTCTGGGTTGCTGCCTCTGCTGAAAACTCAAAGGCTGAGATTGAACTTTATGAGTTGGAAATCCTTGTGAATGCCCATGATTTGTCGGTGGCCTCAGCTGTTGGTTCTGCAGATTCTTTTGGGCTGCCGAGGAACTAGTGGAAACACTCCCGTTCTGATTGCTAGGAGCCTGGCTATGGATCCCTTGACCATGCTGCTGCTGCTTCTGTGGCTGAAGATGTGGTGGTTGGATCATTTGAGAGGAATAGAATGAACCATTAAAAAATGGTATTGGCTGCCCAGGAGCGCCTCTATAAACGGGTGGTGCACCAACATGCGCAGGGACTGGAAATGGATAGCCATTATTCTGCAAGATGGCAAGGTACTGGGTTTCATTCCCTGGCATAGTTGGGTAGCTGAAGCTCATAGTTGGAGTACCAGCTGGAGCTACTGATGCAGAACCATTCATGGAGGTAGAAGCAACATTTGCAGATGAAGCTGAGCTGCCACTATTAGGAGGTCTAACAGAAGCGGCAGCCATTGTGGCAGCTGCATGAGGCTGCTGGCCCAAGGGGAATATGAATGTCGGGCCATGCTAACATGAAAAAAACAAAAAATAAATCAACTCACTGAAAGATGGAGAAAAGCTATATGGACGAGAAAACTGACATGACAAAAAAACTAACCAAAATGTTATTCGCTGCTCCTGGAGGCAGAGCTTGTTGGAGCAATATTTGATTCCTCTGTGCTGTATCTGAGCTATTGGAAGTAGATTGAGCGTTCTTATCTTGTACCGAGTTGGAACTTCTGCCCAAAACACTCCCCTGCAGTTCTGTGGATGGCATGAGACTGAGATTGCAGCCCTTGGCTCCGTACAATGGGGCTGACCCTGCTGCTGCGGGCCAGAAAGGATTGATTTTTGTAAAATGCTGATGTGAATGAATATTCCGAGCGATATAGCAGTGTGTGGCACATCTCTTAGGTCTCGGTTGATTAAAGAGTAAATGAGGAGGCTGCAAATCAAAGTTTAAATCAGCAAAAAAAGAGTAGAGAGGATTCACAATTGGCACAAAAGTAAAGAGAAATCACAATTACCTGCATTGCCGCAGATGATAAGGAGCTGGTGTCCGCAGGCATAGCTCCTTGTGTAGGTGCCATGTATCTGTTCATCATGGAGTTACCCGTTTGAGAAAAAAGAAAGAGTGCCCAAAGTTAAGTCGCTAAGATTAAGAACGCATACCCAATCGTAGGAAGGCCTCCAGGCCAGCCAGGCATCGACATATGCAGAGGCAAAGGGCTAACTTGAGCTGGAAAATTGAAGTAAAAGAATCCCAGTTAATTTAAAAAGAAATTATCCTATTGACAAAAAGACGAAGTAAAATCCAGATAGACGAAAAAATTTACCTGCTTTTTCAGCGCCAGGCAGCTGTTGCTGTGGCTGCCTCTGAACATGATGCTTGACACCGACAGGAGTAGACGCAGTCTCCCGATCAGATTTCTCAAGGACAAGTTTGAGCTCACAATTCCTCTCTGACAACTTATGTAACTCAGTTTCTGCAACTGTTCTGGGTTGCTTCCTCTCCTCAGGCTCAAGATTCACATCACCTCCCTTGCAACCGAACTTTTCAGACTTAGTCTCATCTTCCTTGAGCAGAAGCTTTGCTTCCTACTCATGCATAGTGACACGGAGAGATTTTAAAAAGGAGAAAAAGAGAAGATAAAAAGAAAAGACTAAGAAAAAAAAATCAAAAGTAATGATAGATATCCCATTATCACACATTACCAAACAAAATTAGGCCCACTCACCGTTTCCACTTCCGTGACTTTCGGTTTAGCTTCTGCTGCCACACACTCGATCTCACCACATCTCTCCGATGAAGATCTTGCCGGCGGTGGCGCCTGAACATCGATCAAAAAA
>KE151017.1:320818-335818 GCA_000411095.1 Aethionema arabicum
TTTTGTCAACCATAATCTCTATTTTTTTATTTCTTTAATATCTAATTTCCAATTTAATAATACTATTTCTGAGTCGGATTCATGTGAAAAAATTATTTTGGACTGTTACTGGTTATGAGAAAATTATATGCCACGTGTCTCCAGTTTGACATCACACGCTTCCGTGTATATTATCGCTACCCATTTTTTAATGACTTTTTGTTGTGTCGAGAAAGAAATAAAATAAAGAAATATTATATACTATATAATTGAACGAAGATAATAATATTTAATTTAAATAATTTAACATTATTTTATATATATATAGGTTTAAAAAGGGTTCTGGGGTAGTGTACTGTTGTCCACTAATCGCGATGACTAGTGTGAAAAAGAAAACAAAAAAAATACTGACATATTCACGCACAACTATATGATAATATTATATTTTAATTAAAAAATATATTGTTACCGGCTATAACCGGTCCAACGTGACCTAGGTGAAGCCAATATGACACTCGTAATGGAATCTTGTGACCACCTACACAGCCGGTTAAGTTAATCATATCAGGTTCCACTTCTCAACCTCTCTTTTTTTTTTACTTAAAATATATTTAAATGTTTTTAAATAAATTTACTTATTTCTACTCTAGGCCAATTATTAGATTTTTAACCTTTCAAGCTTTAATAGATAAATGCACCTTTTTTTTAAGAAATAAATTATAAGTTTGTACAAATAAGTTAATATTTATAGCATATTTTTTAACTTATATATATATACATGTGTTATAGAAAATTTGTTAATATTAAAAAAATAAGAAATCTAAACGAGAAACGGACAAATCTAGTAATAAAAAAATCATAAATTGATAATTCCTAGTTTAGGTAAAAAAAATTAGTCAAATTGACATAACTATAATCTTGTATTAAAAAAATAGTCATATTTGGATATATTTATAATAATAAATGGTATATAATAGTATTTTAATTCTAATAAGGAAGGGGGCTAGCAAACAATAAACCTATAAAGTAAGGAAGTGGGTCCTACCTAGATTTTTAAAAGATAAAATTTAATTCCTCAATTAAATATCAACGGTTGAGATACATTTGCTACCACTAGCGATCCGCTTAATCGGCCGTTGAATTATTTTTTCTTTTTTTATTATTATTATAATAAATATTATTATTATTTTCATTTATTTAATTATTATTATTTTCATTTATTTTTCGCAATCTGACTTGGCAGAAAGCGTCGTCCCGTAAAAAACTAAAAAGGTATTGAGTTGGCACCCGACCGTTTCATCTGAGCCGTTGATTTTTTGTTGTGAGATTTAAACGGTTGAGATGAGAAGTAAAGGAAGTGGTTGTGGGGCCCAGCTTTCACTCGAGTCGCGGTCACGGAACTTCCGAGAAGTGTGGGCCCCGGAGTTAGCTGCCAATGTGGAATAGCTCCCCTCTTTTTTTTTTTCTTTTTTTTTCACCGCTACTCTTTCTCTCTCCCATAATTAATCCCGCTATTAAAAAAAACAGTAAAGTTTAAACAAAAATAATCGATAAATAATTTAATTTAAAGGAGGCGTTTAACAAAATTAATAATAAGGAAAAAAAAAGAAAAATAGATTACAACAAAGAATATTTAAAATAAGAAAGTGCTTCAGAAAAAATAAAAATAAGAAAGTGCTATTAAATAAGTATTTAAACTGGATTAAAAAAAAATAGATACTAAAATTGAGAGAGAAAAATTAGGTATTTAAATATAAATTGATTTTTGTGTTAAAAAAATAATAGATTTTTAGGCATTTATGATAGTGTTATTCCTTTTTTTTTAACTCGGAGAGCGGAGAGTATTAAATATTCTTTTTTAGTATTTAAATAATATATTTTGAATGTATTTTTTAATTGTATATATTATCTCCAACTAACTATATTGCCAAATGATAGATTTATTGATCAAGAAAGAAAAATATATATACATATATACATGAATTAAATACCGAATTAAACTTAGCATGATGTAAAGTACATGGAATGTTTAGAACATTTCAAGATCTTATATGTATTCCATGATACATGCATTCAAAAATTCATATAACATAATGTTACATTAACCACATAACTTCATGTATATTTGATTGTCAAATTAAGAATCAATCTATTACAATATTTACAGAAAGAAATTCAAGTTGATTTTGTATACTATCTTTATATACCATATAAAAAAAAATTAACATTATTTTGATAATATAAAAATTGCCCCTTCATATTTTGGAGTCCTATAAATTAAAGATCGAACCTGAAATAAAATATATGCATCAATTGCTTTGTTCTCACCTATATATATATATATATCACACAAAGAGAAACAAAATTTGAATGCATTGTATGTTGAACAATGCACATCATGACATCGTATGACATATATAGTGTTCAAAAATTTATCATGATTAAATGACACTACTAAATAAATAATGTAAAAACATAGGAAAAACATATATATTATTCTAAATTTAGTGGGATACGAAAAAGAATAATTCGTGGATGATTATTGACAAAAATCCATCAACAAATTACCAAAAATAAAATAAAACAGAAGAACGTATAAAGGTTTTATACACATAAAACAAAATCAACCTATAATTAGTGTTAACACTTTTCACACAAACCCTTAAACTTATAAGGCCATTAAAAATATGATGTAAAAATTATTCCTGTAAACCCTTAAAACTTGTCTAATGGTATAAACTAGCAAATTATAAAATCATAATTTACTTTACAATTAAAAACGATATTTTAACGAAAAAAAATATGATGACATAAATTTATCAAAAAAAAGGAAAAACAAGTCTCTAAAAGTAACATTTTTATTTGATAATTAGTATGCTTAATCATCAACATTTTAAAATTGTCTTCAGATTTGGTCGATTTTTCTTGTTATTTTAACCATCTAAAAAATTTATAAATATTGAATGGTCAAGAGGGATAACCACTGAATTCATTCTCTTCTTAATGTAATAATTATTATACATATAGTTATTGTTTTCTTGACAAATAATTTTTTCCTTCAATTACCCTGTTTGAATTTTTAAAACTTAGTAATATACGGTAATATTAAGGTGTTTGTGATAATTAAAGGAAAATATGGTTAGCGTATAATCTTTAATTTTATATGTTTTATTTTTCTGATTTTGCCAAATTATAAATCATCGTTGTTTTGTTTTCATCCCAAATTTATGAATTATCTTTACACTTTTGACTCTTACCCAATACGATTCCATAATTGTTTTTTTTACTTTAATAATCATTCAGTTTTGCCAATATTTTTAAGAAAAATAAAGTGTTCGACAAAAAAAATTATTTTTTTTTGCCAACGTTTCTAATTTTTTTTAGTTTGTGATGGTTATGACGTGGATTAGGGCCCACCAACAAGATTTTGGTCAATGGTCAGATTTAGCGTTTTAAGTTTAACAGCAAAGATTTCACAGTTACAAGTTTCAACCCTACGCGCGTGCACGAACAAACCCTAAGAGATTGCCACGTGGTTGATATCGCAGACGACACGTGGATGATCCTCTCCCTTATTCGTCGCATTGGATCTTGCTTTTTTCGAAACTCTCTGCTGCTTCACTTAAATATCTATGGATTTTAATAAGAGGAAATACTAAACCGACTACCGTTTACGGTGCAACCGTGACAGTCGTATCAAATATCTACGTGGCTGATTATAATTGGTTGGGTTACTTCATCTCGATTTTCGAGGAGCGGTCACCTAATGCCACGTCACGATTTCGCGTCCCGCCAAATGAATTTGTCGGGTTCTTATTCGCTTTCTCTAAATAATAACAAGATTAATAAATAAATATTATTATATAATCCATAATTAACTTAAATATTCTTGGACGAAAAAAAATTAAATATTCATTTTTAGAAATAGTGTAATTTAAATACGAATTTAAAATTTTAATGGTCTTGAAATAATTCAACTATACTCATATAAATGAATCCTTAAATGAAAAAAAAACTTATATGTTACCAAAAAAAATTCTTATAGAGTATTAATTAATGTTTTTTCGATGCTAAGAAAATTAGAACGGTAATTTTAAAATGAAAAAAATAAGTGGGATGTAAAATAAATGACACGTGGCGGTTGGAGTTATGTCTTTTTGCCAACGTGGCAAGATGTTTGATCGTTAGATAAACCTGGCCGTCATAAGAAAATTTCTTAATAAGACCATTAAACATAAAATAAAGTAATTGTTTTTTTTGCGTCAAAAACTCGTTTGGTTACATATAAATAATAAAGATTAATAATATTTTATTGTTTTCTGGAAAAAATAATTTTATAATTATTTTGTCGTATACTGAAGGTTACAATAAGCGAAAAATAAAGAAATTCCTTCATTAACGCACTAATACATATCTCAAATTACTAGCTCCTTGTATTAAATTATTATATCTTTAAAATTATATAATATTGTTGAAATTGAATCGTATCATGCTTTAAAATATTAATAAATAATATATTAGATATTATATAGGTACTTATAAATAAAATATGCAGCGAACATGGCTCCATGACACATTTTGTTATTTATTATATCGTTCAAATCTAGAAAATAAAAGAAAGTACACAATACCACGAATAATTATAATACTAATAATGTAATTTATGACTAAATTAATCGTTTTAGTCATATAAAAAACTTTGCTTTTATATTAAAATTAGTTCACAGAGTCGACTGATTAGGACGTATTAAAATATATTATAAGATATAAAATATTATATCTATATACTTTTTAAATAGTAAAGATAAAGAAAAGTCAAAAATATTGAAAATATTTTATTCCAACAAAGTGTAGATATAATTTATTATAAATGTGTATTAATAATTGATGAGAGAGGAGTAGGTCCATGGATGAAGCCTTTTGTTTTTGGTCTACCATTTTTTTTGCTGATTTTAAAATAAAAGAAAAAAGAATTAAAATATTTTTGGTAAAATGCGATTGCCATTATTTTGACCTATACTTCCATTATAGACTGAAAAAAAAAATGTTATGTTATAATTTTTTTTGAATGGGAAAAAATATATGTAACTTATTTTGGTGGCAAAAGAAAGTGTCTCTAATACGTTCAAAAGAAAGTGGTTTATTACACATAATCAACCATTATATAATAGTATCATACAATACTATAATAATTGATATCTAATATTTATGTTTGTTTATTTTATTTATTTATTGATTGTAAATAATTAATATCTGTTTAGCATTTGTCCACGATCTTATTAACTTAAATGATTTAAACTCTTTGGTTTGTGGTCAATTTTTGTTGTTTAAGAGTCTTGTCAAGACGTGGAGCTCTACACATATTAGATTTGCACATAAGATCAATAATTCAATATTCATTTTTATTCCGTTACAAACAAATTAACTAAATATTAGGCCCACAAAGGCCCATAAAAGCCCACAAAGGCCCATAAAAGCCCACAAAGGCTCATAAAAGCCCACAAAGACCCATAAAAGCCCACAAAGGCCCATAAAAGCCCATAAACAAGAAAAAGAATAGATAGTCTTCAAGGGAACAAGACTAATGATACCAAATATGATATTGAACAAAAGCCGATTCCAAGTTTGGTTTTTTTGGATTTATATACAGTGAGAGTATTTCTCAAATTCTTTAGAAAAGATTAAAACTTGTTATTTAAAAAAAAAGATTCATTCAAATCAATGGTACCCAATTGGAGCTGGAGCTTCCTTCAGTTCACGACCTTGGTAATGAATATCCTGCAAATGAATATAACCGTTAAGCCACACCGGTTTAATTACGGTTTAGGGTTTAAGATTGTGTTCAGAACAAAAGACTTACGGATGCAAAGTGGTTAACGTCACGGTGATGTGCTTCATCAGCACGAACAACCATAACTACGTCACGAAGAGTTGCATTTGCAGGGAGTCTCCAGTAATCAATGGCTATGGCGGGAGCTGGAACATTCTTGATGTTACCTTTGTCAAGTTCTTTAAGGAATTCAGTGTAAGAGTGGATTGCTTCTTCCTCAAGGTATCCGACCATACGGTGTGCGAATTTTGGGGAGATGATGTAACCAAGGAAGTAGGCGTTGAAGAAGATTCCTTGAACAGTGATTACAAGAGCTCTTTCGTACCATTTAGGTTTTGCAACTTCCATGAATGTCATTAAGTGCATCCTTTCGTTCTCAGCTTCTTCTAGGAGAGCTTTGATCCAGCCACCGCTTTGTTCAAATCGCCGAAGTGATTTGCAGTGAAGTAACATTCCTCCGACCATTCCAGGTACTGCTGCTACTGTTTCAAGCATCATTGCTCGGCAACCATACCGTCTCTGTATTAGAACAGATTTCAACAGTTCATATCATGATGATACCAATTCTCTAAGCGGATCATACTAAATTACTAATTAAAGAATTCAACAATGATTTAAGGAGCAAGTGGAAAGTGAGAAATTGCAAGAATTCAACCATGATCTAAGGAGCTAGTGGACATTAACAAATTGCAAGAATGGTGTGAACAATAGATGCACTAACAGAATCAACAATATAATATTCGATTTTAGATTCCACTTAGGTATATACGTAATCAATGACGAGATCAAATCTGGATGTTTCTATTTCGAGTTTAATGGAAATGAACAGAAATGAATTAGTGGTTGAGATATGAGAAACATTTATTATACCTGGAAGAACAGATCGGTAGGCCAACGAAGAGATTTGACAGTCCAATATGCTAATCTGTCCAAAAACGTCGTTGGTGCGTGATGTTTCGTCAGATCTATAGTCAAATCAGCTTTGTAGGTCTCCCATGGCTGCGATTAACACGAGAATTTCAATTATTCACCAATAGACTCATAGAGTAACAATAAAATCAACAAATCTAAATAGAAGGTATACCCTGAAGCAGTTCCACGTCCATTCACTGCCGTCATCCCTGACGATCTTGTTCGGCTGGACTCCCCAATAGCTGGTGACTCCTTTCTCGTTACTCTCACCACCACCGGCGCCGCCGCCGGTTGTTTCTTTCTCCGCTTTTTTCGGACTAGTCTCTTGATCCTCCTTCGGTTTCTTTTCACCCAAATTTCCCGTGCTTGCGTGACGCACGCCTCCGATTGCCGGAGCTCTTAACCAGATCCGACTACTCCCGCTCCCAGAAGCTACATCCGCCGCCGCAGAAGCAAAACCAGGCTTCAAAAGATGACTGGCTGAGGTAGCTTCGTGGGACATCGCTCGCACGGTGACGGTTGAGAAAAACCGAGGTCCAGCAGCCGCTAACAACGACGAAGCCACCTTAGCTCCACCGCGATTCATCATCATTGTAAACAACAGAAATTGAAAAAATCAAACGAAATCCGAGAATATAGGGCTAATGTATGAGAAATCCCTTTCTTCTAATCTTTGCAGACTTTGTCGTCTTATGTGCTTCACAATTCTGCTCACAGAGGCTCTAGCAAAGGTTATATACTATGAGAACGAACGGTTTACGATCAAACCCAGCGACGTATACGCAAGGAGATCACGCCACGTGTTTATCAGTATGATACCTTCTAGGGGATGCTATTTCGTAATGACTGTATTACCCTTACAGTTATGAGAGGGATTTTGAGTCTTACTTTGCTTTGACCGAGGGTATATATGTAAACGTTTAGATTTTTCCTTGGAGAGCAAGAAGTTTGGAAGGCTATAAATTATTTGCGTGGTGGCCAAGATCGGAATCTGATTGGTTGGGATTAAATGATATCGTGTAGGTATTATTAGACATTAAGGTAGTTTTAGTTTTAAATATTAATCACTTTCTCTGCATAAAACATAGGAATCTGCTTTTTTTCAAATTTTAATTATTTTCACGACATTTTAAAATTAGCAGATGAGCTGTATTTTTTTTTTTTTTTTTAATTTCTTCGTTAAAAAAATTATTTAGTAAAAAATTTACCATTATTACTCCTAATTTGTTTTCTTTTTCTTTTTAGAGAGTAATTTTAAATTTCCGAGAAAATACACTTGATCGGTTTTTTCTCTAAATACACTTGATTTAATAATTATTTTTGCATATCAACGTTTAATTATTTTTTTGTTATACTTTTTCATTTTCCCAATATTTCAAAGAAAAAATTAAGAACATGACGAACAAATATGAATAACTTCAAAGATATAGATGACTATTGAATAAGGTTATTTTATTACTTTAATAATACGATTACAATACGTTATATATATATATATAACCAATATAATTCTTAACTTAGCAAATTGAGGAAGACAATACTTAATCTAAAAGATTACAAATGATTTGGAGATATTGTAAGACCATAAATAGAAGATGCGGAATGATTAACTTTCCGCTAATATAAAATTCATTTAGATATTTTTTTTTAATACAATTGATTTAGACATTTGTGTTCGTTTTTTCGTTCTAATTTCGAACTATGTTACGTTATTATGTATTTAGTTTTATTTTCGAGCATGCGAGATACAAAAAAAAATGTATTAGTAAAAATTTCTAACAAAACAATTTGTTACAATGTTTCCATGAATAGTATACGTTTTTGTGATAAAAAAATCACAATTTTATCATAATAAAACAAAAAATTTAGTATTAATTTGTGATTATTTGGTACGAATTTTTTTCTTTTCTTGGACCATAAATCGATGTTCGAAGTTGGATGTCTGTATATATAGAGAGAATAAATTATAAAGTGAAAAATCGCTAGAACTAACCTTGTTCAGGCAATTTTTTTTCATAATTTATGTTAGTTTTATGAGTAGAATTATGTCAAAATTAGTATTAAAAATTTAATCATTCAAATGTTGAATTTCAAACTGTAAAAATCTTTACAACCCTTTACATAATCCTCTCTAATAACCCCTTACATCCACTTTAACTTTCTTAAAAACTCTATCAATTAACAAAAATAATAATATATCTTACAGATTCACAAAAATAAAAAATCTATCATTAGTAAGTTTATGGGCTTTAATAGCCCAAATTGAATTAAACCCGTTTTGTTTTTAAGGCTCTCTTTTCGATTATTTTTAAATAAATATTGAAAATAAAATAAAATTAGAAGTTATCCCAAAAAAAAACGAGGTTAGCTTTTCTACCGGCCACTATAAAAACACTCATCACGCCTTTATTGTATTTTTTTGTTCTTTCTCACATTAACCGAAACCCTAAACTCCTCCGTGCTTCTACTTCCTTTCGCCGTTCTCCATCTCCGTGAAATCCTTGCAAGCAAGCTTTCTCTTTTGATTTCGTTTCTAAACGTTAGTTTTCTTTTCGTATCTCTTTGTTGTCTATGTGTTTTTTTTCCCGTTTCAGTTTATCTTCCAAGGATTGTGTCGATCTCCATTGAAGAGACTGATAAACCTAATCGCTCCTGTTAAATTTTGAAAAATTCACTTAGAGTAGTTAAGGATAAGGTGGATTAGTTTTTAAATAGCTAGTCTCGGAATAGCTGCGACGAAGTTATCGAAACCCTAGGTTTTGGGGGGATATGTGCTTCGTTGGCAAATTCTTGAATTGACTGGTTTGGGTTAGGGTTAACGTCTCAGTTTATGTGCAGATTTAACAGTGACAAGATGGGTCTAACGGACGACGAGATCAAAAGACTGTTCAGAATACAAAAGACGTTGATGCAAATGCTGAAGGATCGTGGCTACTTTATTGCCGATTCTGAAATTGCGATGACCAAAGGACAATTTATTAGGAAATATGGCGATAACATGAAAAGGGAGGATTTAGTGACACTCAAACATACACGGGATCAATCTGATTCGGTATGATTCATCTGACATCTAACAATTTGTGTTTATCCACCCTTTAAATTACTATAATCTCTTTCTTTAAGTGTTCTTTGGTAGAGACATGAATTCATTAGTATTACACCTTTCTTAAGTTGGAATCATGGAAAGTGAAAGCTATGTGTTATTCTATATTTCAGTGAAATATTGCAGTCTCCATTTAGAGAAACACTTACCCACTACGTAGACACAAATTCTTACTGAAATTTCCCCTTTTATCTTAATCTAGATGTTGTTGCAAAGATGGTATTTTGCATACTTTACTTATATCTCCCAGAAGAAAGATTGTTTTCTATACTTTATTTTGTCTTATGCTTTAGTTCTCCTCCTCTTGTAGATCTATATATTCTTTCCTGATGACGCAAAGGTGGGAGTCAAGACTATGAAAACATACACAAATCGGATGAAATCCGAGAATGTTTATAGAGCTATTTTAGTCGTGCAGCAGAATTTGACCCCCTTTGCTAGAACTTGCATAAACGAAATATCTTCAAAGTTTCACTTAGAAGTTTTCCAGGTAAAAACACATTGTTGGGTTTTCTCTTCTGCTTTTGACGCATCTACATCACATCTCTAAATCATGTTGCTGTTGTGCAGGAAGCAGAAATGCTAGTGAACATCAAAGAACATGTTCTTGTTCCAGAGCATCAAGTTCTAGCAACTGAAGAGAAGAAAACTCTACTTGAAAGATACACAGTGAAGGAAACGCAGGTTAGTTTTCTTTAAAAGCTTGATCTTTGTTGATGGGTTTATTATATAGTTTTTGTTGTTAATTTTTCGACCTTGTGGGTTTTTGTAGTTGCCTCGGATTCAGATCACTGATCCAATTGCGAGATACTTTGGGTTAAAACGTGGGCAAGTGGTGAAGATCATACGTCCTAGTGAAACAGCAGGTCGTTATGTTACATATCGGTATGTTGTATAAGAAAGCCTCAATCTTTGTGTTTCATTTGATCATTAAACATTTATGTAGGAACTTAAAAAACCAACTTCCATCATATGTGTGTGTAATGCATTTGTTTCGATATTTTAACTGGTTTCATGTGTTTTCGAAATATATAAATACAAAATATTTTATCCTTTAATACTTTAGTTTTTAATTTACTGTCACCTATGTCTTTTGTAACTCAATTTATTTCCACTATTCATTCAAAAACCTACAAATCAATATAATGGTTAATAAATTCATGATTTTTATGTTTCAAAATCAAATTTATCGAATTCTACACTATGAGACTACTTTAGTTTAAAGGTTAGAAGTTGATTGGTAGCATAATGCTTTAAAAAACTAATTACTTTTGTAATAGTGTTTCCTAGAAAACACAATTTTCTACATATACAATTAATTTTTTTACAAACTTATAATTGATTGTCTGGTTTAGAATTTTTTATGTAACATTACAATTAGTTTCCCAATCACATAAATTTAATATAACATTACAAGCTGGAGCAAACTTAATATAACGATCCACACAATCTGCGAAAAAAAAATATAACATTACAATTTTTTTGTTTACTTTATCTAATGAATTGCTATAAATCATGCATATTAATACAAGAAAACTTGTTACTGTGTAAGTAGCTAAATATATAAATAAAAAACATTTTTTTATCTCGAATAGATAAAACAAAAACAAATAAAGGACATAATAATAAACTAATGATTGACACAAATAACATGTTTACGAGGGCAAGAAGCTACAGATTTTATAACATAGCCAAACTCTTTAAGTTACCACTTCTAGCAAGTGACTTTAAACTCCTATGTCCTCGTTATTACCTAGTCAGGTCCAAACCCAACTAGGCACTTCCTGGAACTTTGTTAGTACGATCTTTTACTATCTTTGGAACCAAAGTCACCAAAGCTGCTTCTTCCACTTGACTGAGAAGAACGATCTGAACTAAAACCGCCTCCAAAACCGCCTCCAAAACCTGAAGAACGGCTTGAACTGCCGCCTGAACCAAACCCTCCTCCAAAACTAGAAGACCGGTCTGATCTTCCTGAGCCACCACCACCAAAACCACTGCTACTACGTCCAGAGAAAGAAGATCCACCTGAACGGCCACTGCTGCCACCATAACCACCACCACCACCACCATAACCACCACCACGGCCTCCAAAGCCTGAACTGCGATCCCTACTGCCTCCAAAGGAGCTAGTCCTAGCACCTATTCCTTCGAACATATCTGAGCTTCCGCGTTCGACAGCAATCTTAGGGAGCTGGATTAAAGCCAAGACTAAAGAGTTAGGTCCAAAAGAAGCAGCCTGGCATAGCAAAACAAAGAGGGAGGAAAGAGTGAGCATATAACCTCGATGAATCGGCTTCCGACTTCTTTCTCGATCATTTTAACAGCCCTTGATTGCTCTAGACCGTGGATAAGGATAGCGTTTCCTTTCTTTCCAGCACGACCTGTTCGCCCCGTCCGGTGAACAAAGGTCTCGGTGTTATTAGGAAGTTCATAATGGATTACCTACTCAGAATCAGATAATGAAAAGATGAGTTAATAAGGTGAGAGAGACAGGATTAGAAGAAGCTGAAGTACAAAATGATGTATTTGCAAGCTATATAACTCATGACTCTCACCAGATCGACATTAGGAACGTCAAGACCACGAGCAGCAACATCAGTTGCAACGAGAATGTTGAAGTTCCCATCCCGGAAACCGGCAAGTGTTCTTTCCCTCTGACTCTGGGATATGTCACCGTGCAAAGCTTCACATTTGAAGCTTCTCGCTAATCCATAGGCAAGGCGATCAGCATCTCGTTTTGTTTGGGTGAAAACAATGCATTTTCCACCTTTACCGTGCTCCTGCAAATACCATTTGTATCCTCTTTGGGGTTATGAAAAAGAAAATAAAGAACGAGATAAATTAAATTACCTCTTACTGAAAATAGATAAAATTTGGCTCGGCTACGCCAAAGTATAGAAAGTGTACCGTTACAAGAGGACCAATAATGGATGCTTTTCCATAAGAGTCTGCTGCGATGGAATACAACGTAATTCCATCTGCAAGTTTCTGATCAGAATCTCCAACCTATCATACAACACAGCAGAGTGAGGCTAAATATAATATAGCAAGATATGTTTCCTGAAAAACACCAGCCTCATTAACAGCTCTTCTGAAGTCAAAGATCATTCTTCGCAACTAGAAGTACAATATAGTTTAAGAAATGGGTTTAATAAAGAACAAGAAGCCTACAGGTAGGCTGAATTGATGTATCCCGAGAGATTACGTTGAAACAGAAGAACATTTTTTGGGAAGCAGGTATGAAATTACTTACAAGATCAACGGTTAAAGGATTATTCAGGTGCTTTTTGGTGAGACTACGGATCCAACTCGGCATAGTTGCAGAAAACATCATGCTCTGACGTTTTGCTGGCAATTTCTCTAGTATTATTTCGACATCCTCAGCAAAACCAACTTGAAGCATCTGATCAGCTTCATCTAGAACCACAAACTGAACCTCTGATAGATTTAGAGCTCCTCGTTTCATTAAATCAATGACACGACCTGGAGTTCCAACCACTACATCAACACCATAGTTAAGCTCCCTCATTTGCACCCCAATCGGTGTACCTCCATAGAGACATATAGTATCCAAGCTTGGAGCAGACTCCCGGAACTCCTTCTCAACCTGGCGAGCAAGCTCTCTTGTCGGAGCCAAAACTATGCAAAGAGGATTCTTCCCACGTCTGCAACATCAAAGGCCAGACAAGCAATCAGTGAACTGACCACACAGAGAAAATGAAGCTTTCGAGGAGAAATGTAACTCTCTGAGCGTCAGATGATTGTAGATAATAAAATAAGGATAACAAACCCATGTTTAGCATTGAATTTGATGATTTTGTCAATGATAGGAATCCCAAAGGCAAGCGTCTTTCCTGTTCCTGTCCTAGCACGACCGATCATGTCCCGACCTTGCATCGCTGGCTCCAACACAGCTTTCTATTCAAGCACAAACATAAAACACACAGTGACAAATTATTGAAGGACATTCATATGAAGGCTGCGGGTTTTAATTTGATCTGAAGCAAATAGAAACTTGACAATTTATACAACCAAATTAAAAAATGGAAGAAAATATCATACCTGTATAGGAAATAGTTTGTCAATACCCCTACTACTCAAAGCTTTGACAATCTCCGGAGATATTCCAAGCTCAGATATCTCGAGTCCGTCACCGCTGCTGCTACCAACACTTTCCGACTCTCCAATCCCTCCCTCACTACTGTCATACGCAGTAGCATAACCGAACTGCGCAGGAGCAACCACCGACGCTCTGAACTCTGAAACCCCAGATTTGACATGAAAGTTCCTCCCGCTAATACCAAATGGATTCGGCGCCGAAGATAGAGCGAAACCAGGTCTGACATCGCAGGAGCCAGAAGAACCATTTGCGAGTAGGTCAAGCTCCGTAGAGACTATGGCGGCGGCTGGAGTAAGGTGGTGAAAATACACCGCACTAATTGTGGTTGGCAAGGCGGAGAGAGCCCGCCTTGAAGGAGCAAGTAAAGATCTGCGGAGTACGGCGGCGATCATTTCCGATTTGAGTGGTGGCGAAGGAGATCTTCAATAGAGAAAAAAATGAGAAGGGAATGTAAAACCCTTAAAGTTGAGAATTAGGGTTTTAGGTTTTAAACCTATTTTGAGGAACAAATGATCTTACAAAGAATCAACGGCTGTTGAGTTAAAAGAAAAAAAAAATCAATGGCTGCGAGGACAGAATCGCATGCGGTGAGTGCACTGTATTCATGTACACTTGCGAGCGTGTACGGCAAGGGGAAGATATAACACAAATTCACAAAATATAGAATATCCTATGATGATTTTTGGTAAAAGAAAATTCGTAGAATTAGGGTTTCTTAAATTAAATTATTGTACAACGGAGGGACCAAATTTTCCAAATAATTTAAATGAAATTTTTTTAAACCAAATTTCTTTATCAAAATTTAATTTACTAACGATACTTTATTATTTTCTATCATTATCTCAAATTTCAATGTTAATTATTTGAGTTTTGAACTAAATTTTAAGTTCATTCTTTGAATATAATATTATCTCCACTGTTTTACTTTACTAGCTTTTTCTTTCTTGTAATATATATAAGAAGTTATTATAACTCTTTTGTTTCATATAATATATTTGATTTCTTTCTTGTAATATATATATATATATATATAATATATATAAAACAATGTCT
>KE151018.1:0-13819 GCA_000411095.1 Aethionema arabicum
TCAAAAATAAATAAATAAAAAATATAAAAAATTTAATAAACGAATATTTAATGAATATACTGTTTTTATTTAAAATAATATTAATTTAAAATAAAGGAAATTAATTAAAATGAAATTAACTAAATTTTTTAAAAAATTGAAAAATTTATTTGTTTACTATTATAAATGTTTTAAAAAAATAATTTTGATCTAGTTAGTAAACTCAATTATTTTTAATTAACTTAGAATATAAAACCAATTATTTTTTTATTAAAATAATGTTCATACAAAATTGTAATGTTTATTAAAATGTATAAACCATATTGATCAAAAGGTGAAGATGTAAAAAAAACTATTCAATAAAAATAATATTAAAATTACCCAAATTTGTACCTATAATTATTTAGTGGCATATGTTTCCAAGTCAATTTCTTTTCCTATGAAAAAACCTGAAATATTCATAAACAAAAATTTATTCGTCTCATCATTTGAAACATAAAAACAAACAAAAAACTGTGTATCTAAAATTCTTAGCATATGTTTCTTCAAATCAAGTTATTTTTTATGAAAATATCTACAAAACCCATGAAAAAATAAGTTAGTGTTGTTATTTAAAAATATGAAAAAACTTAAAAACGTATGAAACAAATTGAGATATAAATAAAATTGTGATGGTTTCTGTTGAGATTTTTTAAAAATTTAAAGGAATTCAGATTTATTGTTATCTCTTAAAAAAATTATCAAATTGAAAATAAAATTTATTCTTGTTCCACCATAAAGCATATTCAAAATATAATATATTTTACATATAAAAATGTGAAAAAATTAAGGTGAGATAGACATGTAGGAGAGAAGACTTGTGTTTTAGAATAATTAGATTTGAGTTTATAAAGATTTATCTATCCAAAATAAATAAAAAACTTATAAAATTAATACAAATATCTTATAAAAAACTTATAAACACAATATTTCTCAATTGTTTAAAAGGAGCTTATATACTAAAAAAAAGTGACGTCAATTTAACATATAAAAGTATATATATATTTTTAAAAATCTTATTCTAGAAAAATCATTAATCTAGATCTTATTTTAAAACAATTTACTTTTTAAAACCCACGGAGTATCAAATAAATTTTATTTTATATTTAAAACTTTTTGGAACTCTTTAATAATACATATCCAAATAAAAAAACATAAAGTAATTTAAAATTTAAGTTATATCTAAATTATATTTGAATAATATTTTAATATATATCAAAATATAATTTATATCTTATTTATTTTTGTACTATATTAGTATTAGAATATTTAAAAATATTTGTTTATCTAGATAATATTATTAATCATAATTTTTAGTTTTATATTATTTTTAGTTATTATTTCATATTTTAATATATTATTTTAATATTTTAATACTATATTTTAAAAATTTGTTATAAAACTCAACAAAATCTCGCTAGCTATATATGCATACACAATTTTCTATATGTATCGATGACACCTCAATTTTCTCACTTTTTCAAAATTATTTAATTATTTTAATTTATATTTTCACTATTTTAGTTTCAAATTTTAGTTAGAATATTGGATATTTTAATTTCACTTTTCCAAAATTTTAGTTATTTGTTTATTACTTATCTAATATTTTATTTGTTTAAAATATATTAAATTTAGATACATATATATAGTTGGAAATATCTTCTAAAATTTTTAATATTATATTTAATATTTACTTAGTTTTTAATTTTAGATAGGATTATATTATTTTTTCGTTTAGTTTAAATATTATTATAGGATAATTTTTGTACGATTTTAGTTTTTTTATATTTATTAGATATTTAAAAAAGACTTAAAAAAAACGAGAATTCCAAATTTGTCCTTAGAACCAGTTATCGTTCAAGTAATTTCTAATGACAAAGATCGTAAATAACTCTTATTTTTTGGTATCTCTAGAAATGTAATTCTCAAATAATATATAAGAGATTATTATTTATAATATATGTTATTTTAGGTTGAGAAATTATCCGAAAACTACTTATTAGGTTGAGAAATTATCCGAAAATTACTTTTTGGAGAAAGTGTTTTAAAAAAAACACTAATTGAAATTTCTTTTTAATAAAGAGTAATCTTTTATATAAATTGTACACTAAAATCAATATAAAATCAAGGGACAATTACCTCAATATCTAATATTGTTGCAACAACTACGCTAAATCAATAAAACAAACACTAATTGAAATTTCCTTTTAATATAATTCGGATATTATTCGTGAGAATTATATCATGAATATATTATGTGCACAATTCATGCAAAACAAATGTTTCATAAAAATGCAAAATTGGTATTTGAATATCACCAAAGTGAATTTATCCCATTATATATGATTTACATATTTAATCTATTCATGTAGTAATTAGTTATCCAGAGATAAAATATAAACATTGAAATGATGCATTACTCAATAAAGTTTCCTAGATTTATGACCTTATGAAATTGTGGTAGTTACCCACATAAATACTATGATTATTTCCCTAAGTATTCAATTTATGATATGTGTTGATTAATGTTTTAAAGTCTAAATAAGTATATGTTTCGTAATTACAGAAATCAATAGATGAACTGAAACAAACTTTGCGGCAATGACATCCAACGTTTAATAAACTTTTAAGAAAATCAGGATTGAATTAAACATTATGGAATCATATGTACTTCAAAGATGAGTGAGAGTAAGTTCATAATTTTGATTTAATAATTTTAATGTTATCTTATTTGTCAATGATGATTTTCTCTATTATAGATATGAAATATTTGGATGAGATATCCAACATGATAGGAATTGAACGTATTCCATAAAAGATCAGTTGGAATTTAAAATTTTATCTCATAAATTATATATTAAAAGAGTTCTTGAAAAAATTGGCATGATGACATGGGTTTTTAGTAGTGTTTCTATATAAAATATAGTGTCTTCATAATGATATAAAACATATAATAAAATACTCAGAGATCTAAAGGGAACAATAAATCACATGCTAACATATAAAAAATCAACATATCTACAAATGGTTGATTTTGAGTTTAGATTTTGTGAGTGTCGTGATTTTAGACATTACAATATGAAAGCTAAGTATGTTGCATATTATGAGACTTTAATTTGATGAACATGATTGCATATTATGTGTCAGAGTTTGAGGTTTCGAGTATTGCTAACAAACTTTTAACTAATTATCGTGGCAATTACGTTGCAATTAGATAGGATATTCAAATCCAATTATATAGACCTTAAATTTCTATCACTTACGTAAGATGTCAGAAGAGAAAATTTTGTCAACGAAAATATAGGCATGGAAGTTATAGTCGTGGACATATTTACGAAAGTACATTACTTAGGAACTTTAAGCATCTCTAATGGTCTCTCATCTTGAGGAAAAACATCAAAAAAATACAGAAAACCATCTCCAATGGACCCTCAAAATGAGAGAAAAACATGAGGGGTGCAAATAGTACCCCTAATTTGAAGAGACACTATTCACATCCCCTCATTTTTTTGTGTATTTTTATCATGAAACTTTTATATATTTTTATTTTATATAAGAAAATATGTAGAATATTCTTTTTTTATGAAGAAAATGAAAGAAACTATTGGAATAAAATTCCCCCTCATTTTGATGTTCCCTCATTTTGAGGGGAAAAATGAGGAAACTACTGGAGATGGTCTAAGACTTTCTATAAGTATGTTGAAAGTATGGGTCTTGAGGATAGTTCTTAATTACGTTTTCTACTTATGTTTAGTCTATTTTAACATTTATTTGAGATTTTTTATGCCTTTTACATCTTTATGTATTCTATTTTCCAATGTGTACACACATTATTACTTTATGGATTTCTGATAACAGAATAAGTCTTTATTTAAAGATATAAAAAAGATCATTACGATAACTCCTACTTATGTTTATGATCTAGTTATGATGGTAGTTAAAGCAGTAGTACATGGAAGTGATCATGTTGTAAAATGATGTGTGACCGCCATGACTCCCATTGATTGTTAGATTAGTCAAGACACTTATGATGACCAAATGAAATACGTTAAATAACATATAATGCTGACATTATGATTCTTACTAGAAAACATTAATGAATCTTACTAACGACCAAATGAGAGAGTGTAAGGAATATATCATCATATTTCCTTTTTCAATTATGTGGTCTTATAGTTTTTGTTCTCTATTAGAATAATGTTATGTCATAATATATTTGGTAATCAATTAACTGAAAATAATTGAGTTAAATTCCTAATTAATCCTACTTTGATGGACGGTTGAAATTAAATCTAAAGAAAACCTTAATGAGGAATTATGTTCTCTCTCCGCCTATAAATACATGCCTTTAGTCCATCATAAAGACAATCCAAATACACAACACAAATAAAGTTTATAGGCAAGGGGAGAGAGACATAACTTCTATCTAAGAGATCCGGCTTTCCATCTTCCTCTACAATGGTTGGATGTAATCTGATAGTCCTTCTCATAGATATATCATGTGATTAATCTAGATGTTTAAAAGTCTTAGAGTTCATGTAAAATTATGCTTACAACCCTAGCTAGTACCATTGAATATTTTAATTTTTGTTAGACTACCAATCATGACAATGGAAAAGTCACGGTTAATGGTCATGTAAAAGTGAAGGTCCTCAACAAATTTAGACCATAATGTGCATTGAATATTTGTATCTCATCAAGAAAACAAAAAGAAAATATTATAAAAGTTTTAAAACTTTGTATTTATAATATATTTAGTCTATCTTAGAACTTTCAACTCAACCTCAAGCAGTTTCGAAGTTTAACCTATAAAATTGACTTCTTTTTAGTTCACTTATAGCTAAAACTTCCCCTATGGTATCTCTCATCAAAGATAAATGACAAAAATTAGTAGATAACTGGAAATATTTAAAATAAGAACATATAATTTTAGGTATATGACGTATTTTAAAATTACCTATAAAATTATTTCATCGTGTTTTTGTTCTAAGATTTCAAAAAAAGGGATGAATTGAAAGTTTTCAATATTTCTAGAAAAGATGAGTAGATCCTCTAAAAAACTAAATTAGGTAATAGTTTAAAATTCATTATAATTCTATAAACTCCTTCATGGAGATCATTTTGAAACTTATGAATCTATTTCATCCCAATTGATGCTTCGATCTTGCCATCTTTTTGGAAAAAAGAAAATATCTCACTAATATTTTGAGCAAATGAAATAATTTTAAACCTAAATATTTGTGATTTTTTTAAAACAAAAACTTACATGTTCATCGACCAATATTAACCCAATTCTAGTTATGCCACGAGATTGTTCATTCCTTTCAAAATACCACACACGACAGAGACTTTTATTTTACATGTGGGTAAGGATTGACTAAGATCACACACATATGTATATTCAATTGACATTAAGATAATGATGGAAAAAAGAGAATTCATTGAAAAAGAGAACGATGGTACCCGAGCTAGTTTTGTTTTAGTTCGAGAGTGATAATAAAAAAAAAGCTTATCAACCTTTTCAATAGGAGAGATAGAGTGATGGGGAATGGAGAGATGGAAATTAACCAATCACGATCGTGATTCCGTAGATTTTGTTTTGAGAAATTATGCAAAATGCCCTAATTCAAGCATTTTTTGCAAATTTACCCTTTGTGTGAAGGTATACCAATTATACCCTTGGGTCTATTGTGTAAGATAGATTTTATATCTTATATGACATAATATGATCTAACCTAATGATCAACACATAAACATGATTATCTAACGATCTTAGAACATGTGATTATCACATACATAATAATGAGCTTAGATCAAGTAACTTACCTTGATCCATTGGAAGAGGAAGGGTTTGATAGTGAGTTTCTCTCTCATGACCTTAGACCTTGATTGTCTCCAAAGATGGTGTGTGGAGGCTATGACTTCGTAGAGAGATGACCCACTTTTAGGTTTAAGTTTATATACCCACCATCAGGGTATTCCCGTAATTTAACCTTAATTAGTAAACCGATACGGTTATTAACCTAAACCGATATTATGTTGTAAACCAACTTAATATGAGTCTAACATTTCCCACTTGGTTTATATCAGTATATATTTTATGGTCATAGATTATATAGTAAACTTAATTGCGCATAATTCAGATTATCGATTACGTTA
This sequence comes from Aethionema arabicum, assembly GCA_000411095.1. Taxonomy (NCBI): domain Eukaryota; kingdom Viridiplantae; phylum Streptophyta; class Magnoliopsida; order Brassicales; family Brassicaceae; genus Aethionema; species Aethionema arabicum. The sequence goes on from KE151018.1 coordinate 6,178, forward strand.
TAAAGCCTTTGCCAAGCATGATGACTAATAAGGATCAAAGTGGTTATACGTCAGTCTATCGACATATTTCCTTCCATGTATCACAATATTAGTTGCACACTTAGCATGACACATAATAAGGTATATCATAATGGTCCAACGGTAATGTCTTTGTCAGAGACAAGTTATCTTGTTTTCTTAACATAAATCAATAATGTATATGCTCATCATAAAGAAAACAAGATCCATAAGTCTAAATCAGAAACAAATAAATGAGCTCAAAGTGTCAAATCTCATAATCAATAAAAACATAAGCATCTCTAAGGATGATGTACAAAGATCCGCATCCTTTCGAAGTGTTCGGTAAATGTCTTAGGAGGTAATCCTTTCGTCAACGGATCTGCAATCATTAGTTTGGTGCTAATGTGTTCGATTGACACCCTTTGTTTCTGAACTTCTTCTTTAACGGCAAAGTATTTCAGTTCCATATGTTTAGCACTTTTCGAATACTTGTCATTCTTAGAAAAGAAGACCGATGCGGAGTTATCACAGTAAATTTTCAGCGGCTTGGCGATAATGTCTACAATTCCAAGTCGCGAAATAAAGTTCCACAACCATAAACCCTGAATTGTAGCCTCAAAGCATGCTACAAATTCAGCTTCCATTGTGGATGCAACAATGACAGTCTGCTTCGCACTTTTCCATGATATCGCTCCTCCGGCAAGAAGGAACAAATAGCCAAAACTGGATTTTCGAGTATCCACACATCCAGTAAAGTCTGAATCTGAATATCCAATCACCTCAAGGTGATTAGATTTTCTATACGTAAGCATATGATCTTTCGTTCCTTGCAGATACCTTAGTACTTCCTTTGCAGTTTTCCAATGATCTATTCCTGGATTACTTTGATACCTGCCCAACATTCCGACAGCAAAATTGATGTCTGGTCTGGTACAAGTTTTTGCGTACATCAAACTTCAAACAATAGATGCATAAGGAATGTTCTCCATTTGGGTGCGTTCCAATTCATTCTTTGGGCATTGATTGAGACCAAATTTATCTCCTTTTCTGAATTGGGACAACAATTATTGATATATGCTTTCTGAGACAATCCCAACCATCCTTGTGATCTATCACGAAATATCTCTATTCCGGTCACATAGGATGCCTCACCCATATCTTTCATTTCAAAGTTCTTGGAGAGAAACTCTTTGGTTTGATGTAACAAACCAAGATCATTAGTAGCAAGCAAGATATCGTCAACATACATGACTAACATTATAAGCTTACCCTCACTGATCTTTAGATATATACATCGATCAAAGATGTTTTCCGTAAATCGAAAGGATGTAATGGTATCATTGAACTTTATATACCATTGTTGGGAAGCTTGCTTAAGTCCGTAGATTGACTTCTTAAGTTTACACACTAGATGATCTTTTCCATCAACCTTAAAACCTTAGGGTTGATCCATAAAAACATCTTCTTCTAAATTCTCATTCAAAAAGGCGGTTTTCACATCCATTTGATGGAGCTCTAAGTCATAATAAGCTACCATCACCATAACAATTCTCAAGGAGCCCTTTTTAGACACAGGCGAAAAGGTTTCTTTGTAATCAACACCGTTTTTCTGAGTGAAACCTTTGGCAACGAGTCTGGCCTTGTATCTTTCGATATTGCCGTTTGAGTCACGCTTGGTCTTGAAGACCCATTTGCATCCAACTCTTTTACAACATTCTGGCAACTCAACAAGATCCCAAACTTCATTGTGATCCATCGATTTTAACTCTTCTTTCATGGCGTCTAACCATTTTACATAATGTTCACTTTCTATGGCTTGTGAAAATGAAACTGGATCATTATGGATTCCTGAGTTAAAATCTGACTCCGTCATGTAAATCATGTGATCATCAGATATCGCGGATTTTCTTTATCACGTAGATCTTCTTACAACGATTTCAGGCGGTTCATTTACTACGGGTTCATTTGGAATGATATCCTCATGGGGTGTTTCATCATTAATTTGTTGTTCGAAGCTCCCAGTAACTTCCCCATTTTCAATGAACCTAGCATTTCCAGTTTCAACGATTCGTGTACTGTGGTTAGGACAATAAAACATATACCCTTTGGACTTTTTCGGATAACCAATGAAAAAACCACTGATCGTTTTGGAATCCAATTTCTTTTTATGTGGATTGTAAATTCTTACTTCTGCTGGGCTACCCCAAACATGCAGCTGCCTTAAACTGGGTTTCCTTCCCTCCACAATTCAAAAAAGGTCTTAGAAACTGCCTTACTGGGAACCAGGTTCAATAAATATACAGTAGTCTTTAAAGCATGCATCCACAAGGATTTGGGTAATGATGAATTACTTAACATACTTCTAACCATATCCATTAACGTACGGTTACGCCTTTCTGCAACACCGTTTTGTTGCGGTGTTCCTATCATTGTGTATTGAGCACAAATACCACGACTTTCAAGGAACTTAGCAAAGGGACCGGGGCATTGTCCACTTTCATTATATTTGCGTAAAATTCACCACCTCTATCAGATCTGACAATTTTCACCTTTCGATCTAATTGTCTTTCAACCTCATTTATAAACACCTCTAGGATATCTACAGATTGAGATTTTTCATGCAGCAAATAGATGTATCCATAACGTGAAAAGTCATCAATGAAGGTGATAAAATACTTATTTCCACCCAAAGATGGAACATCAAAAGGCCCACAAACATTAGTGTGTATTATTTCAAGGAGTTGTGAGCTTTTTGTGGCTTTCTTCTTAAGTACTCTTTTTGTATGCTTTCCCTTAATGCACTCAATACAAGTACTAAGATCAGTAAAATCCAAATCAGGTAGGATTTAATTCTTTACTAATCTTTGAATTTTTTCCTTGGATATATGACCCAAACATTTATGCTACAAGTGCGCAGATCTTTCATTGATTAAATCACGTTTACTACCAACATTACGATGCAAGATTAAGAGAGTTTCAGCAAAATGGGTATCAAGATTTAGCTTATAAAGACCATCATGAAAAACACCCGAACCTAAGAAAATATTTTGTTTGAACAAACTGAAATATTTATTACTAAATTTAGAAATGTACCCAACTTCATCAAGTTTGGAAACAGAAATCAAATTAAGAGAAATAGAAGGAACATAAAGAGTTCGGAAAAAGTCTAAATGACATCCAGTGTCTAGAATTAAACGATAAGTTCCGATAGCTTTGACTGAAGCTTTGACTCGGTTTCCCATGTAGATGAATTTCTCATTTTGGCTTATGGTTTGAGTCGTAAGAAAACTCTGCATTGTATTGGAAACATGAGTGGTAGCACCAGAATCAATCCACCAAGTATTATAAGGAACCTCAGCTAAATTAGATTCGAAACATACTGAAACACTAGGTTTACCTTTCATTTCGAACCATGCCTTACGTTTCAGGCAAACTTTCTGATAGTGTCCAGGGTTCTTGCAAAACCGACACGTATCCTTGCTTGATTCCTTGTGGTTGATTTGGACAAATGACTGATTAACTTTAGACAGCCCTTTCTTGCCCTTTCCAGCTTTCTTAAATGGCTTCTTTCCAGCTCCTTTCTGACCAACGAGATTGGCAAATTGATTTTTCAGTTTCTTATGTCTTACTTCCTCTTGAATGAGCATGCTTTGCAGTTCATATGAAATGGACCATACTCAGAAGGTAAGGAATTAAGAATAAACGTTACTAGGAAATTTTCATTCACTTCCATTCCCATGGTCTTTAGTCTTGCAGCAATGTTCGACATTTCGACAATATGTTCATGCATAGTACGAGAACCATTGAACTTCATAGTGGTTAACGTACTCATTAGTGTCCCAGCAAGCGAGTTATCAGCGGAGTCAGACTGAGAACTTTCTTCCACAAACTTCGAAAATTCTTTAGCATTTTTTAGTTTTCTTAAGTGTGGATTTGATGTTATTTGCTACGGTCATTCGCATAAACATCAAGCTCAGCTTGTTAGATCTTTCCCAAACTTTATGGGTAGACCTCTGCTCATCACTGCTAGCATCAGTAAAAGCAGCAGGTTTCTCATTTAAAATTGCTTGGTCAAGGTCCAAAACACCGAGGTGGAACTGAATTTGTTCCCACCATTCATAGAAATTGAGCCCATTAAACTTAACAACGGACGCATCTTGCGAATGAAGAAAAACAGGGAGAGTAGCTGCAAAATTCATATGTGTATACGTTAATGCTTTGAGTAACATTATTCTTAATCCAGATTCAGACTTTTGAAAAATTAACATAAAGTACACATTGAAGATCACTTTTGAGTGAATCAACAATTATACCTTAACATAATTGATGCTTGACTTAAGGTTTTCATAATCCACAATGAATGCACTTTAATAGACATGCTTGCAATCTTTGGATATTAAACATATCTAACTTAATACATCTAAATTGTCAAGATAATGTTCGTGAATTATAAATGAATGATCAACCATTGGGTGATCCAAAATATTTTATAATCATTGAACTTTTAATTTACTCATGACGAATTAATTATGTCATTTAAGCATCACTTAAACATGAGTAATTGAATCATTAATTTAATATTCATATGATATTGTAATTCGATCACTTTAGTGATTAACAAATTACTCATAATATATGAATATTAAATTAATTTAAACATAGTTGTTTAATAGTCAACTTACAACATAAAAGTCAACTTTAAAGGTCAACTGTAAAAGTCAACTATGAAAGTCAAATGTGAAAGTCAACTGCAAAAAGTCAACGGTAAAAGTCGACTATGGAAGTCAACTACGGAAGTCGACTGTGAAAGTCAATTGTGAAAGTCAACTCCGAAAGCCAACTCTGAAAGTCAACTCCGAAAGTCAACTACGAAAGTCAACAAAAGTCAACCGCATAAGTCAACATAAAGTCAGCTGGTCAACAAAAAAAAAATTTGACTTATGTTTTCATTATTTTAGAGTTCATTTTGTTTTATTTTAAGCCCAACAATATATTATGTTAAGCTCATTACATTATTTTATTCAAAATTTAAATTTATAATTTTTTAACTTCACCACTATAATTAAGGAGAGAATTTAGGTTACTAAATTTAATTCTTTAATTTTCTTGATTGAGAATATTTTAATTTTCATAATTGACAATATTTTAATTTCATTAAATTTATTTCGTTATTAAATTCAAAGATATGTTATCAAATTTAATGCATAATAAATTTAAAATTCATTAAATTCAATAATTTATTATTAAGAGATATTTTTTAAAATAAATCATTAATTTAAAAATTTAATTTAAATAGTGATTATCTTAAGATAATCTTTGAATAAATCATTAATTTATTTTAAATATAATTACCATTAAATCACTTAAAATAACGTTTAATTATTTATCAAAACGTTTGGGTTTGATAAATAACGTTTAATAATAATATATTTATTTATTTGTAAACTTTATGAAAATAATTTTAAACGATAATCAAAATTCCGTTGATAATCATTTACGTTAATTTTAACATTAAAACAATTAATCAATTAATTTAATTTAATTAATTATTTTTTTTTGTTAAATGTGATGAATATGGGTGATTAACAAAATAATATCTAGATTGTTTTTTCTTCTTCCTTTAGAGTGATGAAACAACGATTAAGAAACATAACTTTTGTGATTTCTTAAACTCAAAACGAAATCAAAACTTCAATGGAAAATCACATGCTCAACAACCTAGGCTCTGATACCACATGTAAAATAGATTTTATATCTTATATGACATAATATGATCTAACCTAATGATCAACACATAAACATGATTGTCTAACGATCTTAGAACATGTGATTATCATATACATAACAATGAGCTTAGATCAAGTAACTTACCTTGATCCATTGGAAGATGAAGGGTTTGATAGTGAGTTTCTCTCTCCTGACCTTAGATCTTGATTGTTTCCAAAGATGGTGTGTGGAGGCTATGAGTTGGTAGAGTGGACCCATTTTTAGGTTTAAGTTTATATACCCACCATCAGGGGTATTCCCGTAATTTAACCTTAATTAGTAAACTGATACGGTTATTAACCTAAACCGATATAATGTTGTAAACCAACTTAATTAATGTGAGTCTAACATATTGTTATGGTATTTTTGCAAAAAATGTTTGAATGAGATCATTTTTAAATATCAGTTATGCAAAATGCACTAATTCAATACGATTTTGCAAATTTGTCATAAAGTGTAAGGGTAAACCACTTATACCGTTGGATATAATATTAGGATATTTTTACACACAAAAAAAACTTGAATTTGGGTATTTTTGCAAATCTTTTTTTTCTATGAGTAGTATTATTAAAGTCATTGAAATAAATTAATTAAGTGTTTGGAGAATAAGTCGTTGGAAGATCTCTAGCCGCCAAACTATATTTGATTTATCATAAAATTAATTAATTAAGTCTCAATTACTTAAACTGTTTTTAATTTTTAAATCATATAAGCTATATGTGATTTATTGATAAAATTAAATAATTCTATTGTTAAATTTTGAATCTTAAAAATATGTGGTCACGATGAAAATCAACATTGTTTTTTTCATTTATCCTTAAAACTTGTTGGAGAAAAATTGGGGGAGAATAAATCATATATTCTATCTAAACAATTTTAAATTTAATTTATTTCATATAATAATTAGTTAATATATGATTCTCGTTTGTTGTTTATACTTGACCCTCAAGTACTTCTTTGATACCAAAATTGTCATAAAAAGTGGAAGAAGTAGAAGATTGAGAAAGATAAGGGTGTTAAAATCGTTGATAAAGAGGATGAAGAAAAAGAAGTAATCACCAAAGAGTTTGTTATTAAAAAATGTTCATATAAGTTAGGAGTTGACACTGTTATGTTGTTTATGGTATTTTTCTAGTTTTTAAAACATTTTTTCTATTATCATATCATCTTTTGTCATACTACTTTAGAGCTTTCTTTTAGAAGAGCATTTAATTCTATCTTGTTAAAATCTTAGATTCATGTTATAAAATGAGAATGACTGAAAACATAGGTTGTTAAAGAGCTTATGTATATATATTTGATTGTAATGAGAGTTAAAGTCTACTTTGGTGTACATACACCGACGTAGACTTCACCGTAGACATACGTAAACTTGAAATCTTCTAGAAGGTTCCAAACTTTTGGTAAGAGGTAGTAAGTAGACTGACATAGATTTCGCCGTAGTGCGACATAGACTTGGAACCTTCTAAAAGGTTCCAAAATTCTGTCGGCGGGTATTACATAGACCGATGTAGACTTCATTGTAAACCGATGTAGATTTTACCGTAGAGCGACTTAGACTTGGAATCTTCTAAAAGGCTCAAAATTTATGGTGTTGAGTATTACGTAGACCAACATAGACTTCACCGTAGATGATGTCGATTTTGTCGTAGACTTGAAACCTTCGAGAAGGTGCCAACATTCTGGTGGTGGATATTAAGTAGACTCGCGTATATTTCATTGTAGAGTGACATAGACTTGGAATCTTCTAGAAAGTTTCAAAATTTTGGTGGCGGGTTAGGTAGACCTACATACTTCATCGTAGACTTACATAGACTTGGAACCTTCTAAAAGGTTCCAAATTTCTAGCGGCGGGTATTACGTCGATCGACGTAGT
>KE151021.1:9681-23078 GCA_000411095.1 Aethionema arabicum
GTTTAAAGCTCCAACCGATCGGTATGCCTCCTATATTATGCTTCCCTTCGAGAACTTGCCCATTTCCTTCGGTTTTCGCTCCCATTTGATCTTGTATCCTCTTAGCTCTTCTCCCGCTCTCTTTGTTACCAATTGCACCTAGAAATGTACCTAAAACCCAAACTAGAGAAGAAAAACAGACCTAAAACTAAGAGAGAGACACACCCAAAATGCAATATATCAGTCCGATCTAGGGCACCATAAACACATGTAATCTCTAATGTTTTGTTCTGCCACCTCACAAGAGCGTCAATATGATTACGGTCCGTTGATGTTATTTGAATATTCATACTATTTTTCCAAAAGAGAGCTAAGCCCCCACTTTTTCCTTGTGGAGGGATAGTGTAGACTTGCTCATAGCCTAGGTACTATACAACTTAAGTCATGTATTCATCTTGGTTTTGTCTCAGAGAGGAATAAAACCTCTGGTAGATGCCGACCGCGCATCTCCCTTAGGTGTCGAACTGTCAGGGTATTTCTAGCCCTTTGATAGTTCGAACTAAGGACTTTCATTGAGATTCACGTGGTTTCTGGATAACCACGAACCTCTCAGTTTTACCAAAATCCTTTGATGTTTCAGTAGCTTTCACACCATCAGGGTGTGTAATGTTCTTGTCAGTTGTCATCTTCGGGTCCTCGAAGTTTAGTTTTGTGACTATGCCTTGATTCCTGCTCCCACATCCGTCATCTTCATATTGGTTTCTAACTATGTTTTGTTGTTTATGCTTGAACGGGTCCACTGGTTTACGAGTTTCCGGAGGGGATTCTCTGTACCATCTTGCTCTCTTTCTTCCTCCTTGTTTGCTCTCATCGTCGCACTGGCGTTTACGCATAGGTGTAATTTCTAAGGTCTGATTTAACTCATGGTTGGAGGATGTTTTACCTTGGGGATCAGTTGGTGCACATTGTTTATCTCCAGACTTGTTTGGAGCATGGATGTCATTTTCTTCCGTTGCCTCATTTGGAGGAGGCTTAGATGATCTTTCCTCTTCTGTTTTATTTGGACACCTGCGTTTCCCCTGATCGTCCCGTTGATACTGCTGGTCATACCGGTGATTACGTGGTTTATAACCATAGTGTTCTTTGTATGCGCTCCTTGGTTGATGTTTATTATTTCGTAGACCACTCTCATCCTTGGTTTTTCCTCTCAGGTGGCTGCCTTTATCACCTTTAGTGTTTGTCTTAGCTGCTGCCATCCCTTTTAAGGTTTCACGTAAGTCCTCCCTGCTTTTCCTCCTGCTTGATTCTGTCTCCGTTTGATTGGAGTTTGAGATATGCTCAGTATTGGTCTTCTGTTTGTGTTGTGTAGGATCTTTTTTCTTTTTTTGAGGGCATCTATTCTCATCATGGTTGAGTCGTCGGCATGAGAAGCAAGCTTTCAAAAGCTTTTCATACTCTAGGGTCGTAGTAATTGTTTCACCAATTGTGAATGACAGGTCTTTCCAGACGACTAGCGGCTGGTACGCATTTATGCGCACTCTTAGACGAACAAATTCTAGGGAATTGGGGTTCAGGGCATGAAGTTCTATCTTCTCCACCGACCCCAGGTAAGCTCCTACTGTTTTAACTGTGCTTTCGTGAATAAGGTGGACCGGGATCCCCCTTACCCTAATCCAGAAGGGTACTGTTTGTAGGTAAAGTTCATGAGGTTTCGGTGACCACCTCTCCATAGTGATCATCCACTTTTCAAAAAACCATGGTTCTCCCTCCAAAACGTATTCCATGTCTTCCTTTATGTTGAATATAAATTGAACTGTGTTTTCTCCAATACTTCGTCCTCGTACTCTTCCCTTTAGGTGCCAAATCACAGGTATTCCTCTTATTGCATCTGGTATCTTTTGAGCTGCAGGGTTTAAGAGTTTAACTACCAAGCTTTGTTTGTTTTCTTCCATGGCTTGCCTGATATCCAGCTCATGAATTTTAATCGGGTCCTTGTCTTCGTTAGAGTGAAGCTCATTTATACGATCATAAAGATTTAGAGCTATTGTCCTTGCATTTACTTCTTCATCTTCCATCAGATACTAATTTGTCTTTTTCCAAATATTTATTGCCAGATCCTTTTCTCACCAACCTTCCTTCCTAGATCTGTGGGATTTATGAAGTCCAGTAGAGACTTAATGACTTACCTTTTCTCTTTGCTCAGGTAGATTCGCTTCTCCCGTGGTTGTGGTCCCGTTTTTGTCAGCTCCTTTCTTCAGTTTCGTCACGTGCTCCCTTTCTTGCTTTAGAACCCCCACCTTTGGCTAGATCTTGTCTTCTTCCTCTTCTTCGTTGACTTTCACAAATTTTCGACGTTAATCGCCGTTGGTGTCGCCCTAATCGCCATATGTACGGACAAATCTAGAGAGCTTTTTATTTTTTTATTTTTATTTTTTTATTTTTATTTTTTTTCTACCAATTAATATTTTTATTATAAATGGTATTTTAATATTTTGATATTTTTATGTATATATAGAGATAACGTTTTTGCCTGATAGTATAAGTGATAACACATAGGGCCAACAAGTGCATTGCCCGGGGGTCCACACATTTAGGGGTCCATATATTTTTTTAACGCTGTTTTTACGTTTCTTGTTTTCATATTTTAATATTTTTTTTACTTTTTAAAGAACAAAAACAAATTTAAACATAAAATAAAAAATTTAATTTGGGGAAAAAATAAATTAAAATCTAATTTCATTTTTTAAAGAAAAACTCAAATATTGTAGGGTTCTCAATATTTTATTTGAACTATAGAGTTTTATTTGAACTTTAGCTCATTTTTTCCAACTATGAAATTTTATTTTCTTTATCTCGCTAATTGATTTTTTTATCTCTTCCAATTCAGCTTTATATTTTTTATTTGTAGCATCAAATTATTTTTGTCTTATCTCATGATCTCAATTTTGTCCTTCAACCTTATCATCTTCTAGTTAATATTCGCAGTAACAATTTCATGGTTATTCTAGTTCTCTAATGTAGGTTGGGTTTTAATCAAATTCAATTTTGATTCTATGCAACTTCAATATTGACTTTATACAAATTTAATCAAATTCAATTTTGATTCTATGCAATTTCAATCTTTATGCAAATTCTATGCAACTTCAATATTAAAACACATTAATATCTATTAAAAAAATTCTAAGATTCTCAAAACAAAATTTCACATAAAAGAACAAAAAAAACCCCAAACTGAAAGAAAGAAAAAAAAAACCAATTGCCGTCTGGGAACATCTTGCCGTCTATATACACAAAAACGCTACGCAGTTCTGCGATTCCTATACTGTAGACCTCCACTCCATGATGGCAGTATAAAGAGTATAGTTAGGCAACAGAATCTTGTTCTGCAATGGAGAATTAGTCATCGGTGATGTGTTATGCTCCTCCAGCCACTCCTCTATCGCCCGCCTGTCGTACGTATAACCATCGGCCGCAACACACGGCTCATTCATCACATCCTACACACACAAATTCTCACATTTTCATCACAAAATACACTTCATATCTATCTAAACTTTACTACTGAACAAAGATTACATAGCCTTACCTTGAGTAACGGGCAAAGAAAATGGCTCGGAGGCTGTGTCGGCATGCTTGAAATCGAATTCCTTGCTTTATCAGCTATTTTCTTCAAGCTCTCCAAAGCTGGAAGTATCTGATCTTTCAAATCAGGCCTATCTTTACCACGTAGCTCTGTACAACACAGCGCCAATGCAGTCAATTCTCGAGTTTCTTCGATTGGCCAGTTACCTGCTTTCCGATCAAGAATCTTGAGAAAATCGTCGTTATCTTCCATAGCATTTTCAACAGCATGTGTTAGTGCAATTGCAGGTTTTGCTGTTAGAAGTTGTAGAATGATCATTCCAAATGAATAAACGTCTGATTTAGATGAAATCATTCCTGTTCTTTGATACTCCGGGTCGATATAACATAGCGTCCCCACGGGGCTTGTTTGCTTGTATATAGTGAATTTAGTAGATAAAGGATCAGCTTGAACCATTGTGGACAGTCCTACATCTCCTACTTTGCTTACAAAGTTGTGATCAAGTAAGATGTTTGCCGGTTTTAGATCGCGGTGAATGATTGGTTTAGGTTTCGATTTGTGGAGGAATACAAGCGCTGCAGCCACTTCCCACGCGATCCTAAACCGCTCAAACCACGGTAAGGGTGGACTGTTGTTGACCTGGAACAACCTATCCTCCAAGCTACCGTTTTCCATGTACTCATAAACTAAAGCACCTTGTTCAGGACATGCTCCTAAGAGAAGAACCAAGTGTGGATGCCGAATCTTGCTTAAGATTTCAAGCTGAAAACAAAAGATAAAATGTAGGTGTTGCTAATAAGATGGGGAATATTGTATTTCTGATCCTGAACTATCTTAGTTTGGTGAAAAAAACTCTTAAGTATCAAAATGACTTTTTAAATCCAAAACTTGGATAACCGTTTTTTAAACTCCAAACATTAATAAGCGAGGTTTCTAAACCGAAATCTGAAATTTAAACTTGAAAATATAGTATAATTAATAATTAATCCAAATTTGAATTGTGTTTTTTGTTAAACTTTAAAATCATGGTTTAATTTTATGTTTAATTAAAGTTTAATTTTGACTAAAAAAATCCGGCAAGGTTTAAAAAAACTCGATTATCAAAGTTTAGAGTTTAAAAAACTATTTTCATAGTTGAGAGCTTTTTCACTTAACCGAGATAATTCAGAGTCTAAAATATCGTATTACCGATAAAATAAAAGAGAGTAAGACGAGAGAAAGTTTGCACACCTCTTGTTGGAATTGTTTAGATAAGCCATTTTCAAGAGAATGCAAGACTTTAACAGCTGCAGTAGTATGATGGAGATTACACTTATAAACCGCACCGTAAGCTCCCATTCCGATCTTGAGTTCACCGGAGAATGATGAGGTGGCAGCCACAATTTCATCCCAAGTAAAGTGTTGGTATTGCACTTGAGGAGATCCAAGTGTTCCTTCTAACTTCTCTTTCTCTTTAGCGTCTCGAGCTCCTTTCTTCTCTGCTTCTCTTCTCTGTGCAATTTCTCTTTCAGCTCTTTCTCTCATTCTCTCTGCATCTCTTCTTGCTTCTTCAAATTTTTGCTTTTCCTTCTCTGATAATTCTCGAGCTTCGTGCTCCTTTCGCTTTAGCTCTTCGAGTTTTGTAGCTTCTTCTAATCGACGTTGATTAAGCTCACCAAGCTGAAACATTTTTCAAGGGAAGAACATGAATACAAACAGGCTTCTCATATCCAAAGATGAAGAGTATGGTGTGTATATTCTTATTTGTTTTTTTTTGTTTAGTTGTAAATTGTTAAATAGTGTTATTTATTTGTACAACTTACAACTAGTATCCATCTACAATTTTATTATTTTTATTAAAATAACATTAACTATCCATTTTATAAAAATTAGTATTTGTTGTGTTAATTTTTTCATTTTTTCATTTTAGTTATGAATTTATAAATTTATCGTTATTCATGTTATTATGTTTTATGTTAAATCAATGTTATCAATAAATTACTATTTTAATTAAATGTATTTAACAACATGTAATTTGTATTTTAATTTAGAAAAAAATATTAATTTAATTCATGTAATAATTATTAGAAAAAAATATAAGAATATTTACCTATGGAATTGAAAATCTCTTAAAAATTATTAAGTGATTTAAAGTTAGAATTCTAAAATGAGGAAAAAAAAGAGTTATTCGATATTGTAGAGTTAAATATAAGGTGAAGTTGGAATAGATTTTAATCTAAAATAAAATTTATGGAGTAGCCTTACCTTTCTAGAAGCATCAACTGTTTCAGTTTGAGCTACTTCGTACATATCTTGAACATGTCTAAGCTCAGCTCTCAATCTCTCAATCTCAAAGTTTAGATTAACCTGAAATCAATTAACAATAAACCATTGATTCTTTCTACAACATTTCTATGGAAATCACACAAATGAGAGCAAGTTTGATCATGTTTTTACCTGATTGTTTGTATAAGATTGTTCACTTAAAGGATCAGACATGTTCGAAGCTTGTTGCGAAGCCCGTGAATGAGCATCGATCACCATACCGGTCCAACTAAATCTATTGCCGACATTTCCATATTCGCGGTTACTAGAAGAAGAACTCATAGTATCCTTTCTCTCATCGTAATCTCTAAGCCGAGGTGTCCAAACAACGGTCCGGGATGTATCTGTACTGCTTCTATTATGACTTGAAACATCTTTAACTTCTTCAGTATCCAATGACATACATCTAGTTTCATCTGAACCAACAGAACTTGTTTCCATATGAGCAGATACTTGTCTTGCAATTGTTGGGAGATGTTGTAGTCTCCTAACCGGAAGAGATAGCGCACGAGACTGCGAATCAAGCACATTTGAATCTACAAGAGAGAAGAAATTAGACACAAAGTAACATTTCTTGTAAGAAATCATTACATTGATAAGTTATGAACCTGAGGAAGGACCAGAAGAACCGCTTGAGGAATCGGTTCTTTCGCTACCGTCATCTCTTATGGTTGCATTACCCTCGGAGTCTGATGGTCGGACACTCGACAATTTTCCTTTAGAAACAACATAGACTGTACAAAAATTTGGCATGGAGGATGATATTGCAGAACACATATCAGCTTTCCTGCAATTTTCAAACGTTTTCATCGGTACGAGCGGATCAAAACTGTAAGATGAAAAGGATGTAGGAAGTAGCAAAGTGGTATATATGTACCTTGAGAAAAAAGTACGTGATGAGCCTCCAATGACAATTCTTTCTATTGAATAACGAGAAACCTCTTCGGCTATGGCGGCTGCTACATTATCTGATTCGATCACAAGAACTTCTACAGCAACCTTCGTTAAGATATAAATTCAATGAGTTGATGCATTTCAGCTTTGATCTTGAACAAGAAAAGAAGTGGAGTGTATATACCTTTCTGCGTTGAAACATTGTTATGAAAGGTTTAAGCATTTCTTCTGACTGCCATAAAATCTCTTGTCTATATGCTGTTACTACATCATCTCGTACCTCAGAAATTGGGATTGCATTTCCCACTTGAGAATCAAACAAGAAAAGAATGTCATAGTTTGTTAATTAGTGGCAATAAAGTCTCGGTTTTTATCCTAGTTTCTTGTGAATAACTTGGCAGTTTAAGATAAAACATAAGGCCCCGACCGTTCCTGCCATGGGTTATCTTTCTCGGCCCATTTGAGGTCCGATAAACCTATTCTATATGGCGGTCGGTGCACTACTCCGAGAAGTTTGAAAGATTTGATGACTGACTCTATGCACCGCTACGAAAGCTTATAACACGTGTTTTGTCCTCACTCACACAACACTAATTAAAAAAATAATATTCTAGTAGATCATCCATCTTGAAATTATTGCACCTCAAACACGCTTAACTATGAAATTTTGATAGGATGTGTAACCGGAAATCTAAATGTGTTTTTTTTACACAATGCAGCAAATAGAATGACGAGTATTGAGTGCAAGAAAGCAATAAAATTAAATTAGGAGTCTAAGTTGGAGGTTTTTACTTGGTGTAGGTACAGAAGTAATCTTTGGATGAATGTGAAGAAGCTTGAAGAAGACATTTCCTTCAGGAGCAAACATTTCAAGTGCCCATGTAACGATATTTTTGTTTTTCTTGCTTCCACTAAGAGCTACAAAGACAGTATGAGATTGAGATTGAGATTGAGACGGAGAAGGATGACGACCACGGCTTTCCGGTGATCTATTCATTCTTTATCTTCTTCTCTTGTTTGACTTTACCCTGCAATCTCCAACCATTTTCATACACTGCAAATTAGGCCTTAAGATCATATGAATTACTTGATAGCTAAACCCATAATATTATAAAAAATGGCTATAGTTTTCATGAAAAATGTCAACTTCTGAAACAATGTAATTGTACAGAATTCGCAAGACTAAGAAACATTAATTTTGACGCAAGCAACGAGTGACAACGACAGATAATGTTGTTTGTTTAATTGTCTCTAGCGACAAAGTTATGTTTGTTTACCAGTTGCTCGTTTGCCCATATGTTTCAACTACGAGTCTTGGTGACCAATAATCAAAATTCAAATCTTTAAAATTTTAGCATTTAATTTTTCCGATTCTATCTTCGATTTGCAAACGGGCGAGGAATAAACGAGCATATTCAGCGACATAACTCAACAACAAAACTGAGAGACAAGTGGTTGAACCTGTAATGACGAAACGAACATAAATTTCTGTGGCTATCTCCTAAACAGTAAAAAAAACCCAAATTCAATCAACTCAGAATCATCTTCAGGGTATAGATATGAACTCCTAAATGTGAAACAATGTCCTAACTAAAGGATAAAAATGGAAACCAATTTAGACAAGCATTATCACCATTGCATTGCATTATATACAAGATCAAGTTAAACAAAAACCAAAAAGTGGAAGCCACCTGGTAAATAAAGGATGCAACTTTAGTCAAACCCAAGAAAGAAAATGGTGGAAGCTTCCATTGCAGCAAAAAAATAGAAAAAGACGGGTGGGCAAAGAAGAAGAAGAGGCACGTTGTTGCTGGTAATGTGAGATACAAAAAGACTCTTCTTATAAAAAAAGACTCTTCTTATAATCAAAGAATCTAAAGTAGATATATAATAAAAAATGAAAATAAAAAGAAAAGGAGACAAGTTGGTGATGATTATCGTCAAGGAATCACTCCTGGTATATACTCTTTTGTTCCTCTTCATTAATCAGAGTGACAGAGAGAGTGTGTGTCTTTAAACTTTAAAGAATGAAGCTTTCTCCAGAGTTATTTTTTTTATATATTTTTGTTTATTTTTTTAATAAATACATTCCTCAACGCCATTTATATATATATTATATATATATATATTTGTTGTGTGTTCCCTGGGTTGCACCCACGACCTATCTCTCCTCCTCACGTCTTTTTGTATATATACATTATTGATCGCACTTTGTAATTGCGTCCAGTGCGTTTCTACCGCTGTTTTACTTATTTAACTGCGTCCACTGCGTTTGATTGTAATTGAATGCTATTTTGACTTGGTTATATAAAAACAATTTGGATAGTTGTAATGTTTGTGATTAAAACAAATACACAAAAATCGATTATTTATGAGAAAGTGTTTAAATACACATATATTTTTGCAATGTGTCAAATTAAAACTCATACTATTTCGAAAAAGAATTTAAATTTCAATTTGTAAAATATGGTTAATTTAATACTCGATTATTTAAAATGTGTGTAATTGTCTAATTGATACATCCGATGTTACCTCTGTCTGATTCGAGTAAGGGAGTTAAATTAGTCGTTAAATGTGTAAAATGTGGGCATCCACGTAGGATAATTTGTCCATGTCACTAAACGATCCAAACCCAAACTCATACCTAACCCTAAACCCGAATTTGTTTAACATAAATTCCCAAATCCAACCACAATCAAGGTCTGGAATTTGTAATATCTTCTTCATTCCAATCTATTTGAGAACAACATCTCGACATCCGAAAAAAATAGACATTAAAAGAGATTTAGGAAGAACTCACTAAGAACTCCATGAATCGCATAAAAGTTAAAAAAAAAATCTTTAGACTTGTGTTTGCAGCTTAAGTTCATTCTCCTTTTGTATAATTTTTCTTTTACCTTTTTTCATCATTTCCTCTCGGTTTTCCACCATTCTTTACCTTAATCTTGATTTTTTTTGGAATCATCAATTGACTCCATTGAAGAAAAAAATATTTTTTGAACTTGAAAAAATATTTTTCGAACTTGAAGAAAATTGGTTTGGGTCGACTAGTGAAGTGGCCAAATTATCCTACGTGGGTGTCCACGTTTTATACGTTTAACGAGTAATTTAACCCCTGATGGAAATGGGCCTTAAACTTAAATGAAAAAAAGCACAGCTAAATGCATACTAACGGCTTGAATCAAAACGTCTTCGTTTTGATCTCAAGGGGTTTAAATAACATAATGGATTCTGTTATTTGGTTAGAACAGAGTGCGAGAGAGTTCATCTTCTTCGTTGAGCGTCTGACTGGTTTCATCTCAGGAGGAGTCGATTTACTGCTGAAATCGTCTTGAGTGAACGGAAGTAGTCGAGCTACTATTATTGGGGATTGATTCTTACAGCTCTTAATCTTGTAAGTTCAAGATTCGGTTCAAGTGTTTTCTTTGGTTAAAACACTTAATCAAGCTCAGATTGAGCTTGTCTCTGTAATTCTTCGGTTGATTAGTGGATTCCGGGACGATCCTGGCGAGACGTAGGATTCAATCACATCGATTGAATCCGAACTCGTAAAAGATTGTGTGTTCTTCACTTTCAGCTCATTCGCTTCTTAATCTTTCTCAAATTCAAACCTCGTTGATCTTATTGATTAATCTGAGTTTACTGAATCCGATTCAAGTCTGATCGGTGAAGATTTAGTACAATTGGTATCAGAGCGAAGGTTCGCTTAAAGATTAGATCTCAAGATCAATGGCTTCCGCTAAGATTGAGTTTGAAAAGTTTAATGGAACGGGTGACTATATGCTTTGGAAAGAAAAGCTTATAGCACATCTGATGATGCTTGGATTGAATGATGCGATCAAGGATTATCCAGTTGATAAAGATCTAGATACAAGCACATCAGAATACAAAGATTATCAGAAGGTTTTAGCTGAAAAGAAAGATAAGGTCAGGAGTTATATAATTCTGAGTCTTTCAGATAACATTCTACGGAAAGTAATCGAGGAAAAGACTGCTAAATCAATGCTGAAGGCATTAGATGATATGTTTACTTCAAAGACACTGTTAAATCAGATACTTCTAAGAGAAAAATTAGTTGGATATACCATGAATCCATGTATCTCCATTGACAAGAATGTGGATGCTTTTCTCAAGATCATTCAAGATCTTGAAAATGCAGATATTCCTATAGTAGATGAATAAGTTGCTGTAATACTGTTAATGACTCTTCCACCGAGTTATGACATACTCAAAGATACTTTGAGATACAGCAAAACTTCACTAACGCTTGAAGAAGTAATCACAACAATGGATTCAAAAGAGTTAGCATCTGTAAAGCAGAAAAATGTGAAGGTTATTGTTGAAGGATTACATGTCAAAGCTAATACTGATTCTAAAGCTACTATAAGTAATAAGAGTCAAAATGCAGATAAAGGGGGTAAGAAGAAGAAAGGCAAGAACAAATCAAAAGAAGGATGTTGGATTTGTGGTGATCTTGCACACTTTAAACTCCAGTGCCCAAGATATGATCCAAAGAAGGATAAGAGCTTACAAAAGGGAAGTTCATCTCAAGTTTCAGAAGGAGACAATAAGGTGGAAGTTCTTTATGTAGATGAAGTACTAAATGTCTCTAAATCAGATCTAGAAACGAAGTGGATTATAGATTCTGGATGTTCTTATCACATGTGTTGGATAAGAGAATGGTTTTGAGAGTTAGATACCACTGCAATAGGCACTGTTAGGATGGCTAATGATACTGTTTCACTAGTGAAGGGAATAGGATCAGTCAGAATCATAAATGCTTATGGTTCTGAAGTTTTACTGAGCAAAGTATGGTATATACCAGGTATGAGAAGGAATCTTATCTCATTGGGTACCTTAGATGTTCAAGGTTGCAGCTACACATCTGAAAATGGAGTTATTAGAATCAGCAAGAATAACAGAGTTGTCTTGCAAGGTTCTAGGCAAGAAACTTTGTATTTTCTGGATGAGATTCGATCTGAATCTAGAAATGTAGATCAATGTAACTCAACTGAGGATGACAACACTCAGCTATGGCACAGTAAACTCGGTCATATAAGTCAAAGATGCTTTGATATCTTAACAAAAAGGGGATCAATTGGCAGTAAGGCTATGTCTAAGATTCAGTTTTGTGAAGATTGTGTTTTTGGCAAAACACACAGACAAAGTTTTGGAACTGGAAAGCATACTTAAACAGAACCTTTGCAGTATGTACACTCAGATGTTTGGGGCTCCTCTTATGTGCCTAAGTCTTTTGGTGGTCGTCAATACTTCTTGAGTATAATTGATGATTATAGCAGGAAAGTGTGGTTATGTTTTCTCAAAGGGAAAGATGAGGCTTTCACAAGGTTTAATGAATGGAGAATCATGGCTGAAAATCTGGGAGAAAAGAAAGTTAAAAAACTGAGAACTGATAATGGATTGGAATTCTGCAATTCTCAGTTTGATAAAATGTGTACAGAAAATGGGATTTTGCGCCACAAAACAGTGGTATACACCCCTCACCAGAATGGAGTGGCTGAAAGGATGAATAGAACTATTATGAATAAAGTAAGATGCATGTCAAAAGGGGTTTAGATGAATCTATGATCTATTTGTTACTCTATGTGGATGACATGCTGATTGCTTCTAATAATGTGCAGGAAATCAAGTTATTGAAACTACAGTTAAAAGTGAGACATTTGATATGAAAGATTTAGGACCGAAAAAGAAGATACTTGGCATGGAAATCAGAAGAAACAGAGTTCAATCAAAGCTAGAGCTATCTCAGCAAGACTATATAGAGAAAATACTAAGGGTATTTCATCTAGACCATGTTAATTCAATGTTCACACCTATTGGTTCTCACTTCAAACTCAAGGTAGCTACTGAGCAAGAATTGACTGATCAAAGTGAAGAGATGAAGCAGTGATCGGTGCTATTTTGTGACGATTTTACTGACCATATAACCTATACTTTTATGAGTTTTGTATTGATTTTGCAGGAACTTAAGCAGAAATTACACAAAGATAGAGAGAGAAGATCAAGAGAGAAAATGAACCAAAATAGAAGAGAATTAACAAGAAAACGTCAAGACCTTGAAGTAGCACTTTGAGTGGGTTAAATCGGAGCAATATAGCACGAGATACAAGTTTAAAACATGTATCGGTCGGAACATCTTCTAGTGTTACTACCGATGGTGATATGCGTGAAGAGTATTCAGGTGTTAAGGATGTATCGGTAGTAACACCCTTAAACTGTTACTACCGATGCGGGTTTAATTCTGCGCAAGGAAGGGATTTTTAATTTATGTATCGGTAGTAACATCCCAAAAACGTTACTACCGATGATGGGTCCAGATTTCCAAAAGCCCACGAATTTTTGACCTAACTTACGAGCCGTCTATATAAAGACGTGCTAGGGCTTCAGAGAAAGGGTCCGAAATTTTCCAGTAGCCGTCAAGGTTCTCCAGGAGCGTTTTCAGAAGCTGAAGAAGATCCAAGACCAAAACTTTTCTCTTTTCTCTTTACTTTTGTTCTCTTTTGCTTAGATTTCTGTTTTATCGGTTATTTACATTAGTTTTCAATATATTTATGTTTTTCCAGATCTGTTTCATGTTTTTAATTTCCATGTCTGAGTAGTTAGTAGTTGAACTTAG
>KE151021.1:84046-94367 GCA_000411095.1 Aethionema arabicum
ATTTGACGATTTCGGCTTCTGGGTCTCCTTTAAATCTACCGTTACCTGCGAATTTCGGATGGAACGGTGGTAATTTTGCGTTTTATGATGATTTTGAGTGGGTTTCAGAAGAAGAAAGCGAAGATGATTCTGTATTTGGCTCTGTTCCTTCTGTTGATGAAGTCCAAGAAGCTGTTTCTGCTCTCCAACAGTAATAATCACTCTTTTTTCTCTTCAATATACGTGTTTGATCGTTCCGATGTGACCATTTTATAGGTTACAAGTGGAAATTAATGATCAAAATTGATGATTCATCTCATAATTGTGACTGATATTATTCCTCACGTGATTTCTAGGTCTAAAGAGAGACAAATAAGTGCCAATTTAGGAATAGAAAACAATTTTGTTTTCTTCTGATTATGATGGGGGTTATCTTCATTTAATGAACAGAAGAAGATTAAAACTCTAGCTACTTGTTTTCTTCTAGTTTCCTTTTGGGTTAAGTTTCCTTTTGGGTTTAGTGTCCTCTTGTAAATTTTCTTACTTTAAAGGGTTGTTTGCTTAGTCAATTTTGTAATTTAGTCTTTGTTTTGTATACGAGTTTCAAAGTTTGTTTTTTGTTTAATGGAAGAGTAATAAGGAGTTTGATTCTTGTTTCTTTTCAGGGTTTTTGATGGCAGTTCATATAATAATGGTGGTCAAAACCAAAGTCATCGAAGTCCTTCGTTTGGGTCGGATTTGGACTGGATGGAGCCATCAATGCAATTATGTGATCCAAGAATCTTGAAGCCTCATGGTTATGATCAAGTGTACAATGCTTTTGATCTCCTGCGAACCGAACCATCTGTTCAGGTGATCTTTTCTCTGTTTTCTTGATACATTATACTCAGGTTGGTTCTTGTTTTGTTAAACATGGTCACATTTTTATGTAGAGAATGGTGATATCACTCTCATCTGATAAAGCAGTATGGGAAGCAGTCATGAATAACGACGTCGTACGAGAGATCAGGGAGTTGTACAACAATGGCATAACTCAAGGTATATCATTTCATTAATCAACCCTTAAGCTTTAGAAAAAGTCGATCTAGAAAGAGCATCTTCGTTTTATGGTCGCCGATTCAGCGACTTGTCTCAGAGTTTTGTCCATTTAGCTGTTGCTTGGTCGATGACAAATTTCAGCGATAAAACTTGATTTAAATGCTAAAATTTTTAGCTATTTAAATTTTAAGTCGTTTGTAGCCGAATTTGTCGCCAAAACATGTCATCGGATGAACAATAGATAAAAAAAAAAATCATTTTCTTGTTGTCGGACGTTGCCCGCAACAACTAAATGAATAACATTACCTAACACTTGTTTTTGAACTCGGCGGCTCGTGTAAACAAACAGCGCCAGATTATCCTCAGGACACTTACATTGGTTTATTTTCTCTTACTTACAGCTGATGTGGAGAGTTCCGATGGCAGTCCCGGGGAGACTAATAACGCAGCAATGGATTTCATAAAGTGGGTATTCGACAACACAATGGTGAAGGCCACAGAAGTGTTCGAGAAGATAACAAAGGTCGTGACCCAGTTCTTCATTACACACACTGATGCGTCAGCTGATGGTAACAACAAGCCCCACGATGCCAAATTCAACACTTTCCTCGACGAAAAGCTAAGAACTTCAGTCTTGCTCTCCATCGTGGTCCTGCTTGTAGTAATGGTCTCACGAGCCTGCAACAGGTCTTGATCAGTTTAATCTGTCGACATTACATTATGTTCTTTCTCTCTTCATCACTGTGCTTGTTTGTTCACTCTTTCTCTTTTGTGCTTGGTTGTTGACATTTCAGACAACTACTCTGTTCTGTTTTCTGTCATAAGAACTCTTAATGTTGCACAAATTTTCCATTTTCAGATGTTTTTACAGACTTTTTTTAATACCAGGATCAGATCACTAAGGCTTTGTACGATCAGGGTTAGAGATTAGTTTCTACTTACAGAATCTAAGGGGCAGACTACTACTTCCTTCACGTCGTTATATCAACAACCTTCACTTCTGACTTTTCTTGTTTGAAGCAGAGTTCAAAATATGGTCGAGATCGGGTGAAACGACTGCAAACTCCATTGAACAACCAACACGGCCGCATTTCCGGCCTTTGATATTGATTACTGCAAGATCATTACATTTGCAATGCACACCAGGCGACACCTGCATATGGTGAGTCAATACACTATTATATTGCATTGAACTGCATAGTTTAAATGAGTCGGGTTATAAAATGGTCAGAACCAAGTGACTTACATCGTAAAGGAAATCTCCAAGCTTTAACTTGACAGCTCCACTTTTGTACACCAGCATTTTACCCATGAATCCCTCTCGTAAACCTTCGAAAGGACTTATTCTCCTTGAACTATTCTCAGGTTTTTCAGTTTTTGCTTCTGTTGGTTGCTTAATTATAGGTATGCTCGGAAACTGAAAGTAAATCATCTGTTTTTCACGGCTTTGCTCCTGCAAGCAGTCAAAAAAAAACTAAAGTGTACATTTCATTTTATGATACCTATTCTTTTCCAAGTGTTTATTACCTTAGTCAGACCAAGTTCTTTTGCCGAGTTGATGGTCTTTTCATCATAAACACGGTGCTTAGCCACGTCTCCAAATTCCTCCTGGTTAAGAAGTTCTAACAACACAAGAAATGGGAGCAAACTCAGTCACACATCTGTATTATTCACTCTACATATTGCAATTCACAGAATCTGTAAATGCTTGGATCACAAAGGAAGACGCTTACCTGGATCACCTGAGTTAGGTTCTCTCAATGGAAGAACCGTAGGATAGTAGGAGTTCTTATAATCCTGATCATGAAATTAGCCAAATCTTATGTCACGCAGAAAAATTGGTAGAAATCAAATTCTATCTGTAGATTTTAGTTACCCAAGGTTCAACGTAGTCTCCTTCAATTCTTGTATCTCCTCCATCAACCGAAGTATGAACTTCTTCATCAGCAGAAGAAGAGGGTTTCACATCAGAATCACCCTTTTCCTCAATTTTGGGAACCCCAAATGACGCTATTGCACGTGACGATGAGCCTGGCTGCAATGCAACTTCAGAAGGAGCTGCAAGAGAGAATCACACCATTATCGCACATATCAAGATACAACACTGGTTATTGACCTCAAACAAAACTCGAAAATTGATCTCGAGAAGAATAAAACCGATGAGGAATTTGAATACATAAATAACGTCGATATTACCTGTCGGTACAGGTTGGGGTCTCCTCTGGCGAATCTGGAACAAGAACAGCAACGACTCAGGAAAATTAGGTTTCAACTTGGAGTATTTGGATGAACATTGAGATAATAAGAAGAAGCTCACAGCAATTAACTAAGCCATTATAGGCCACAATCAAGATGTTACAGATCTCTAGTTTTCTTATAATCTAGCAAAGAGAGGCTAGCGCAATTCATTATCTCCACGATAATGACAGTGACGAGTGTTAAAAGCCATCCTTAAACCATGTGATGCCATCTCTGATTTTCTCCATTTCTATATGGTATACTAAAACTCAGGTATATTAAACAATTTTTCAAAATTAAACGATGAAGGAAGCACACCGTTTTGGTACCACAGGTACTGATATTTCTATATTTAAATCAGGGAAGTTACGGTTATTATTGAACTTTCCAAGAAAATAAACAAGCGAAAGATCGAGAAGATACTGCATACGTTGAGACGGTTAGCTAGCTGCTGAGCTGTTGCTTGCGTCTCCTCCTCATTTTGGCTGAAGAAGGATACAAGATCTCTCAGATGTAATCCATGCAAGTAAAGATAACAGGTATTGAGAATGAAACAAAGAAAATACGTGTTGGTGGGGATGATCGGCTGCCGTCTAGGCTGCGGAGGCCTTGGAATGAACTTCCGCTGTCAAGAAGAAGAGAGGATAAGGTCAGTGAAAGTGAAACGCAATCTTGCAAGGTAAGATTTGAGTCAAAATGCGAAGGTAAAGGAGAAGATGGAATCGATAAACTTACCTTCGACTTTCGAGGATTCTGAGAGCCGCCTGAATCCATGGCTGTCACGGCGAGGGAATCGGAACCGGGAAAAGGAGAAAATTAGGGATTCGCAAAAAGGGGAAAATTCGAACTCGTGACCTTACACTAACCAGGAGAGAGTGTTTGCCAACTGACCAAAGGAAACTTTATTTATTTACTCAAATAATACATATGAATATATATAGTAGTTATATAATATAAGAGTAAGGAAAATTGACGACTCGCTGAACAACACAAGTTGATTATAAAATGTGCATTTTGCTCATTAAATATGTTATTGGCATGTATTAATTTAAATAACATAAGTGATAATCCCAACTATATCGATCATTACAAATGACGAGAATTATTTGGTTGCTGGAAATTACTAGACTTATTTTAAGCGTCAACATAGTCTAATTAAGTTAATACCCTTTCAATTTATACAGAAAAAGCCCTAGTTTCTCGTTTTCTCTCGCGATCAGATTTTGGAATCGACATCATCTTCTCCAAATTTCTCCTTTTCTTCTGCAAATTTCTCCTTCGTCTTCTCATTCTTCTTATCCTCGTCTTCTTCTTCCTCGTTTTTCCTCCTGTTCTTTATCTTCTTCCTTTTTTTTGGTTCGTCTTTCTCATTTTACTCTTCCTCAGTTCTTCTAACAGCAAAACAACTCGGTTCTCTATAATTTTGGTAAAATTGATCATATTCTTCGTTTTGAAATATGTAGATTTGCGTTTTCTTATAACATGAGTTTTTTTTTTTGAAATAGGAACTTTGAGAATCACAAGAAAAATGACTACTCTCCGTAGTGATGTAAGTATTTTTTTTTATTTGGTCTCTATTTTGATCCTGCATAGTTGTGGTTTCTGAATTGATTTTTGGTTTTTGATTTCATTATCATGCGTTTTCATATCATGAGCTCTCTGCATAGTTGTGGTTTCTAATTTGATTTTGGTTTCTAATTTGATTTGGTTTCTAATTTGATTTGGTTTCTAATTTGATTTTGGTTTCTATTTTGATCCTGCATAGTTGTGGTTTCTGAATTGATTTTTGGTCTCTGATTTCATTATCAAGCATTTTCATTATCATGAGCTCTCTGCGGTGTATTTATTTCTTCCTTCCCTTAATATGATAACTTATCAAAATCAATAATCTGACATTAAAGCTTTTGATTTGTGTCTTGAGAATAAACTATCGTCTTTGTGGCCTCACTTCTATAAGATTCTGCTGTTGGCATTGATCCTTGTTTGGATTCAATCGCTTATTGTTTATGCAAACAATATGCATCCCAATAGTAGAATTGTTGAATGTTTGGCTTGTAGATCCATTGCCAAACAAATCAGGATACCTTTTGTTTCTTTTCCTCTTTTCGTATAGCTTTTATATGATGATGATGATGATGATTTGTTGGTTGAATGATGGATATGATTCAAGGATGGTATGGTTTGTAAATTATCCACTTGGTTTTTAAATTGAATAATAAAAGAAGCTTCTATAGACGCTTACTCTTTTACAAAGACATTTTTGTACCTTAGACGATGACTGCTTCTTGCTTGTTTTTTCTTGAAAGGAAATTTATAAGCTATTTATATCCAATTCTGTAATGATCTAGAGAGAAACAAAGCTGTGTCTTATCACTTCTCGTTTCTCTTCCTTCTCATATCACTTTTCTTTGCAACTCTAGTAGCTTTTCCAGTCCTTTAACCATGGTTTTAAGTTCTTCTGCTATGTTCTTGCTTGCTTCTGATTCAGCTTCAAGCTTCCTGTGTTTATGGTTTGACTGGTTTAAAAAATCTTCCATTTGCTTTATTTGTATATCTTTTTTTTCAGTTTTGCTTTTAGATTGTCTAATTCAGTTTGCTTTTGTTTTTTTCTTCTGTTTTGCACATTATGCTTGCACAGTTTGTTTTCATTAGAGTCAATATTTTTTAAGTTTGCTAACTAATAATTGTTTATGGATGATAGATGGGTGATTTAGTATGGAACGATGAACAAAATCGTTTCTTTTTACAATTATGTGTGGAAGAAAAAAAGAAAGGGAATAGGACTAAAAGGGGACTGAATGATTGTGCGAAAGAATTTATTGTTGATAAATTTGAAGAAACATATGGGAAAAGGCACTCATGGCAAAGATTTAAAAATAAGTATGATAGTTCAAGAAGAACATATAAAACATTTAAAATGTTAACGCACAATAGAAGTGGTCTTGTTTATGATGCTATGGGACGGTTGAATATGCCTGATGATTGGTGGAATGAACGGATTGAGGTATGCATACATTTCTTCTTTCACTGTTTTATAATAAGCCTTTGACTAAATTTTCTAATATAGTTTTTTTTAATTTCAATATAGGAATGGTCGGGAGCTAAAAAGTTTAAGAATAAGCCACTAAGTAATATGGATCTTTTAGAGGCTGAGTTTGGCAATGTTTACGTGATTGGGGCAGAAGGATGTAGTGCACAACAAGGAGAAAATAGTTTAGATTCTCGAATAGGTGATCAACATAATGAAAAGTTTGATTCAACTGATACAGATATGTCAACACCAATGGAAGAACCACAAAATAGACTAATGAGACCAAAATCTTCACTGAAACGAAAACTGGTTGAGATGATTGCAGAGAGTAGTGCTTCACGTGATGCACTTCTCATGCGTGAAAATCACATATTAGAACGAATACTAGGAGAACACCAAGATTACAAGTGTAACGTAATGTGTGCACTCAAAGCCCTTAATGAATTGCCTAGTCTGATAATGTGGTCAGCTTTTTATGTTGCCTCGATGGATCATCTTATGGCTGATATAGCTCACCGACAAGCGTTCTTAACATTTTCTACTTCTGAAGATAGGTTTTGCTATTTGGAGTATAAGACCGGGAAGAAACGTGATGAGTGACTTAAAACTATGACTTTTGTTATCTCTGTAGGTTTAACGACGTTTGTGGTTTTATGACTTATGACACCACATTCTAAATTCTGGTATCATTTGGATCGATTTGGTATCATTCCGAAAAATACCAAATTATTTCGTGTACATTATCTTCATGTAGTCATTTGTATCGTTATTAATTATACAATCCCAGTTTGCAATATGTGTATTATAGCTACTAGTTGGCATTTAGTTACAAATCTTCTCAATTTTTGAGTTACACAAAATTAAAATATTTGCAAAGCGTTTCTATGTTCTTCAACTTTCTGAAGAAGATGGACCATTAAACTACTCTCCTTCACCTGTCAAAATTAAAATTCACTACTTTAAAGTTTATCCAAATCCAAAACTGAGAAATTAACCGTTTCGGTCCAATTTAAACCATTCGAGTTAACTAAATTGAACCGAACCGAGTCGGTTAAAATTACCAGAAAGATTGGAATGAGAGAAAGGCTTTTCTCCACTTGTTCTAAAGATAAAACATGTTGTTGAAACATGCTTAGTAGTTCTGTCAGCTCATACACTATTATTTCAACCTGCTGATTAATTATATATTATTTACTTAATAGATAATGAAATAACATCTAATAGTATAAAGTTAGAATTTAGAATTACTTGTGGGAGAAAATTGATGACAATGTCCTCTATTTCATCCATCACTTCTATTGCTGTAACCATTGCTTCATGTATGGACACCACGTCTATCTGTAACAATTTTCCAATTTCTTATTAATTTTCTATCTATCATACTAATTAATTGATGAAAAATGCTTAAGTTTTGTTTACAGATACTTAATATGTTATTTGCTATTACTTTTAATTTAATCATAATAATAACAATTATTTAGTAAAATAAATCTTTAGTTAGTTTAAATGAGTTCAATTTGAAATTATGTTTTAAAAAATATCATCAATAAAATTGTAATATATGTGAAGAATGATATCGAACCAATAAAGAGAGTTTGTATCAATTCTATTGTTATATTGTTGAATGTTGATTGTCGTTTTAAAAAAATGTAATATCAAATAAATCATATTTTAAAAAGTCAAATATTTATTTTACCACATTTTCTATTATCATAATGATTATGTTAAAATAATTGATTTATCAATTAAAAAAGTATTCTTAGTTTTTTTTTTAAACGAAAGTTTTTATAATCAAACCGGAACTGAAAAACCGAACATAACTGATCAAAAAGGGAGTTCGATTCGGTTCCAATAAAAAATATCTATTTGATCAAAAACTTGAGATCCATAGATCACGGGTAGTAACCGAACCCAAACCCAACCCCGAACTGAGATTCATTAGCTATCCGAAAGTAACCATAGTTTTTCTTTTTTTCGGTTTTTAGTGTACTTTTTTGGTTTTTTGGGTAATTTTTTTAGATCATCTTATCAAATCTCTTAACCGGAACCGAATTGAAACCCAAAAAAAAAAACTGATTCGAAATCTTCAAAAATTCAATTGTATCTTATAGTCATAAAATCGAAAAAACAAATAACTAAAAATATCGAACCGAAACCGAACAGATACTCGAATGACCAATCCTACTTTTAAACATTTTTGTAAATTAATTCATTAATAAAAATAAATAAAAAATGACTAACCGTAGCACCATGTACAAGAGGTAGGCGTAGAGACAAAGCGTGCAGTTTTCGAGTAAGCTTATTCAACGCTTCGTAGTTTTTACTATCAACTTTAGCCCATTCATTAAGTAAAGGCATTTGAAGCGTAAGAACGCCATGTAGTTTAATTTCTTGACGAAGCCTTTGAACTTCAATGAGATTTTCAACTACGTAATTCCTCATTTTATATATCCTAAGCCAAACCCAAAACAATTGATCCTACAAAAAAATATCATTTCATATTTTCATTAACCAATAATCAATAACCGGTCCAATAAATCAATCATAAATATATATATAAATCTAAGTAATGATTTTGTTACCTCAACATTGATCTTAAGATTAGCCATAGTAGCTTCACTCCTTGCATTAACAAACCTCAATTGCAATAATCTATTATGCAAAATCCTAAACCGGTGATGATCATCTTCCTTAACCGGAGTTACTTTCTTTTGTGCTTTAAAGTATTTCAAAACTCCAGCTACTGCTCCTCCTCCTCTTATTCTTGCTGCACTCACCGGAGACTCAGGCGGTGTCGAAGTCGCTGGAGCCGAGCTCGGTGAAGAAGACGTCTTCGTCGCTGTTGAAACTCTTCCCGGAGATAATGCCCAAGCTGATGGCGATGAGTTACCTCCAGGCTTGATACTTTTATTACGTGGACTGGGTGCGGCGGAAATAGAAAAAATATTTAAGATGGGTCGTAACAATTTTTCAATTTTAAAATAACCGGGGAAATTGTCTATTTTCCCATGTACTTTGGCAACAGATCTGTTTCCACACATCTGTTTCCACACAAACTTACAAACACTTTCCTTTAATTTTTAAGTTATTTCAACTAAACCGATTTATTTAAATAAAAAATTAGCTAAACTAAACCAAAATACACATTAAACAAAAATTAGTTTTTAAATACCAATTAAACTTAAAGATAATAAATCCAAGCTAAACCATAACAATTAATTTTTGGTTTAATGTGTATTTTGGTTTAATTAGTTTAATTGGTTTTTATTTAAATAAATTGATTTATTTGAAATAGCTTAAAAATTTAATGTTTATGTAAAAATAGCAACCCTTGTCAAATAAAAAAAAGTGCTCGAAAGTTTGTGTGGGATCAGATGGTCAAAGTATATGGGAAATAGACAATTTTCCCAAATAACTGCATAAACTTAAAAAAAACAAAATTTAGGGGGATTAATAATTTTTTTTTATATAGATCAATTTCAAATATCGAATAAAGTTATAATTTATTTTTCACGTGGGCAATTAACCCTTCGATCACACCTACCTCTGCCACTGTGGACTGCCACGGTCACGTTGCTCCAAGAATCGAGCAAATGCTTCTCTGCTTCTTCCATTGTTTAGTTCTTGAGATTTTGAAGCACTGTTTCTTGCAGGGATTATTTGGTTGGATTTGGGATTTGTAGTTCTTGAAGATCGTGTTGTGGAATGTGATCTGCTTATCAAAAGCCGTTTACTTGTGTTTGAAGGGGAAGAAGAGGAGGATGAAGAACAAGAAGATGAAAACGAAGCGTTTAACGACGTCGGGAGAGAGATTGAGGAGGCGATGCTCTTGCTCCGGCTCGGCGATGGTGGCCGGATTCTGCGGTTGTTGTTACTGTTGCTGCTTGCCATTTTCTTGTTAGTTATTTTTCAAGTTAATTTCTCATGCAAGAATTAATTGTGTTAAGAAATTTGTATATAATTGGATTATAAGAAGTTCAAGAGGAGAAGAAAATTTTAATATAGTCTGTTGTGAGTATATATATATATATATAT
>KE151023.1:14162-32201 GCA_000411095.1 Aethionema arabicum
AAGAGATTTTCGTACGATTATTAAAAATAAATAAATAAACAAAATTCATTAAATCTATTCAAATTTTTTTTAATTATTCATTGAACTATCGAGTTATGTTGTATAGAGAAGTGTGAGAATCTTTATATTAATTTCTCATTGAACTATGAAATTATGTCATAAGGAGAAGTGTGAGAATCTTAGACCATTTTTTTATTGAACTATCAAATTATGTCATAATGAGAAATGCGAGAATTTCAAACCACTTTTTCATGGAACTATCTAGTTTTGTCATAAAGAGAAGTGTAAGAATTTTTATATCACTTTCTCATTAAACCATCAAATTATATCATAAAGGGAAGTGTGAAAATCTTAAAACACTCCTCATTAAACTATCAAATTATGTCATTGTAAAATTTGGTTATAATGGATATGAAGTAATAAATCTCTATAAATACATTCACAAAGTTTCATATGTCCATACAGTAGACTAATCTGGTCTTTAACGAAAACTCTGAGAACAAAGAAAGGCTCTTTCACTAGCACAATCTACACCAATACAACTCATCTGCTATTTTACACAAGCAACGACAAACACACATAAACTTGGAACAATAACTTCCCTTGGGTTCTACGATTGCTCTGGAAATCAAGAAACGAACAACGGTTCAACACCAGAAACTCGTCTCCACTTGAAATAATAAGAAGAATAGCATTAAAGGAGGAAGAATGAAATTTGGCTTGTATCAATCAAAAAAGGCAACAATTAGAGTGACCACCAAATAACCAAGCCTAATCGAGGACCACGAGATGAATACCACCGCAAGAGGGTGGTTTGCATGCAACTTTGATGCATCGTGGACGAGATCCAATCCATTTAGTGGCATCAGTTGGATTCTCAGAAATGACGAAAGGCAGGTACAATATTGGGGAGGCAAGAGGTTACCAACAGTAATCTCTCCCTTAATAGCCGAAAGAGAAAGCCTTCTATGGGATATGGAAAATATATGAAGAATGGGGCTCACCAAATTCATCTTCTCTTCTGACTGAAAGTTGCTGATTGAAGACCTATGTAGTTCAAACCGATTGACTAACCTCAAAGGAATACACTAGCAATACACATCCTGAGGGTACAAATTGAATAATTAAAGGTGCAATTTTAGAGTCGAACACGGAACGTAGTAGCTGACATAATTGAAAAGACAAGCGACAACTTTCACAAATTACTCTGCTTTCGTTTCATATTCTCTCCCTTGTAATTTGATTGCATCTGTAAGAGATGATATGCCTCAACAATTAGATAATTAATGAATGGTTATTTTTGATGAAAAAAAATATATGATTTTTTTTCCTTTAACAATAACACTCTCTCTCTCCCCCTTCTTTCTTTCAATATGGTTCTTTTTGTTCTCCATTAAACTTGGTCTTAGGGTATTTTCATTGGAGACCGCTTAGAGCATCCGCATTGCAGAACTTACCAAGAAATTCTAAAAAGAAAATTATTTTTTTGTCTAAAAAAATTTAGACAATTGCTTACAAGTATACAAACTAACATTTTTTCTTAATAAATTGGGTATTAATTCTTATTTTTTTAATTCTTTTAGGATCTCTTGAGAGGTATCTCCATTGGAGAACCCATATAAGTTCTAAATTTTTGCTTTATTTATCTATTTATTTTTCTTCTTCTTCAAATTTTAAGAACACAAGATACCATAAAATGACTAATGAAGAATTTTTACGGTTTTATAACAAAAAAAGAAGAATTTAGGATCTTTTTAATGAGCATCTCCTAATGTCTCCAATGCACATACAATAATGGTTTTAAAAGCCACACAACTAGGGGTGGTTATGAAGTAATAAATCTCTATAAATACATTCATAGAGTTTCATTTCCCTTAACAATACTTCCATCACTCCACAAATTTCATATTCATCTTAAACTCTCTCTCTCTCTCTCTCTCTCTCTTTATATAACAAAAATCTCAATTCGTAGTAGCAGATATAATCATAAAGAAGATAAAATTTCCTCCGACACAGAAGTTAAACGGGCGTGAAATTTTCCAAGATCCAATCACAGGTATTAACCAATCATCCGATCCATTTTTGGTCTCGAGTGGTGGAAGTATATGTGAATGGGAAAAATTCCGCTTGGAGTGAGTGTTCAAAAAGATCCATCGAAACTAGGATTCAAATTATTGAGAAAGCAATAAAAAAAACTACATGCATGCATATGACAATATGAAATTAGGCGTCCAAGTGGTGCTTTGAGTAAGACAATGTGACCGTATACTGTTATAAATTTGTGTTTCTTTATATATAAAAAAATATATAACAATATTATGAAAATGTTGTGTAGTTCAATTAAGTCAAGGTAACGCTAATGGAAGATCCAACATACAAAAATAATTGGATATTCGATCATGTTTGGAATCTTGTTAAGGATTTTTAGAAGTTTCAAGATGGTGGCACTCCTTCTAAAAAAATGAGAACTGTATGTGGGTTCGGGTCTTCCGAATTGGAAAATCATAACCATGATTCTCCGACTCAAGTATCTTCAGGGTTTTCTACATTCTCTCTAGATTTAGATGACGATAAAGACATTATTAGTAGATCTTCATTGCAACGTCCGATTGGAGTGAAGAAGCTGAGTGTCTCGAGTTTTGGACATTTTCTTTGTTGTTCATCTTTGTCGATGTAAACGGAACCAAATTCTTGTCATTAAGTTAAGCAAATACCATGTCATTACAAAGCAAAAAGACACAAGACACAAGAAACAAAGACATAAGAACACAAAGACACAAGAAACAAAGACACAAGAAACAAAGACACAAAACACAAATTCTTGTTCAACGCAGTTTAATGCACGCAAAGCCGAGCACTAATCCAATGGCCACTAGAACCACCGTCTTCCTCATACCGCATTGTGTTTTAGACATCACACTTTCAACCTTTTCCATTATCTCACTCTCAGCTTTCATTTGGACATGTTCAACCAACTTATTCTCAACCTCCATATATTCTAACTTAGGGGATGATTGGCAAGGGAGTTTGATGGTTGTTACAACACTTAACAGCTTTAAGAGCAATAATTTTGACAATCAGACTTTGTTTTGATACCCCCAAAATCAATCACAGTTTTTTTTATCATGGTTTTTCTAAAGTTTTAAAAATTGATAATTTGTGACTTTTAAAAATAAATAAATTAACAGTCTAAAAAGCTAGAGTTTTCGTTTTTTTTCAAATGGTAGATATATTAATTCATAAATAGGTTTTTGTTTTGAGAGTCAAACAAGAGTATAAAATCAGGAAAAAGGGAAGAAACTTTTGCCGAGTACGTGGTAAACCCTTCTGCGATCTTGCATATGGAATCTTCCGTCGAATTCTCCTTTCTTGGAACATGTAGAAGATCTATTTGGGTGAATTTGACCTTCAATTGGTGGAATTGTTGGTTGATTCCTTTGAGCGAAGCCCATTCCTTCTCGCCGTTCAAAGCTTCTACGATTTCTTTATTGTCCGTAAGGAAGCGAACCTTCCGAAAGCCCAGAGATAGACTTTGCTCCATAGCCTAGAGGAGGCTCTCCCCTTCTGTCAGAAGCAGAGATCAGAGTGCATTCATGCTCTATGCTCCCCAGAAGAGTTCGTCGCCTTGATTGTTCTTGATGATCCATCCGATTCGGTATTTTGGGTCCTCTTTTGACCATGCTCCATCACAATTGCAGATGACCATCTCTATAGGTACTTGATTAGGTTTTTCGTTGTTTCTTACTCTTTGCATGTTTGGTCTATGTTGATTCTCTGTTCGTTGTTGTTGCCCTTGGTGCCATTCCACTGATTCTTCCTTTGCTTTTTTCAGGATCTCCATAGATGATTCTCGATTTGAGTTGAATTGAACATCATTGCGACCTTTCCAAAATAACCAGAGAATCCACGGGTATAGTTGGTGTTTTTCTTTGTCGGTCTGATTGGCTGGTGTTTTTAGGGTCAGGTTTGCTATGTTGTAGTACATTGAGTCTGTTTGGTTTCCTTTGTTCATACCTGGGATTCCGGCTAGTCTCTATATCTCTTGACTGTGTATGCAAGTGAAGAGTAAATGGTTTACCGTCTCATTGGATGATCTGCATCTAGGGCACCTTCCGTCATTTGTGATTCTTCTGTGAACTATAATGGTAGCTACTGGTAGGGAATTGGTTATTGCCTTCCATAGGAAGTTCTTGATATTTGGATTTGCTTGGATGGTCCATATTGACTCGAATACTGGATTCAGGTTCGGATTGATTGCATGAGTTGGCATCATTTGATGAGTTTGAGTCCAAAAGCCATATTTCACCGTGTAGTTTCCACTTTTATTCAGCTCCCAAGTATAGTAGTCCTTTGTTTCCTTTTGCCCTGGTTTGATTCTTCTAATTTGGGCTATATCTTCTGTTGTGAATCTCTGGATCAATTTGTTCATCTTCCAGTCTCTTACAACATGGTTGATTAGTGTGCTAACCTTTTCGGCTTTGTCTATGCTTATGGATGTTGATTGGTTGGTGGGAGCCCTGGCTGGGTTTCTGGGGAGCCATGGATCACTCCAGATTTGTGTATCTTCACCCGATCCGATGTTCTTCCTTATGCCCTTGGTGATCAAAGCCCTAGATGAGCTGATACTGCGCCAGGCAAGAGAAGGTCTCAATCCCACTCCTGCCTGTAATGCTGAGGTATTTTTAAAATACATGCCTTTAAGTACCTTTGTGACCAATGAGTCTGGCTTGGTTAATAGCCTCCATAGTTACTTTCCTAGGAGAGCTACGTTAAAACTCTCAACATCTCTAAAGCCGAAACCCCCTTCCTTCTTAGGTCTGCATAGATTTCCCCATGATTTCCAATGAATTTTGCCATTGTTGATGTTATTGCTTTGCATGTTATTCTAGGTAACTTGAAGACCGATATGGTATATGTTGTTAATACAGCTACAACCGATTTAAGAAGTACCTCTTTGCCACTAGATGAGAGGAACCTGTTATGCCAAGAATCGATCCTGCTCCTGATCCTTTCTTGGATAAATTTCAATGTTCTAACTTTGCTTGTAACAAACTCCTCCGGTAAGCCTAGGTAAGACCCTTTTCCTCCTTCTGAGTGAATCTGGAGTTGCTGCTTGACTAGTTCCTTTTTTGATGTAGGTGTTCTTTTGCCGTAGATAATACTAGATTTTTGGTAATTGATGTCTTGGCCTGATACCTTGCAGTAGTGATCTAAGATACCTTTGATTTTGTCCAGCTCACTTGTTTCTGACTTGCAGAAGAACATGTTGTCGTCCGCAAAGAAAAGATGGGTCATTGGAGGGGATTTTTTTGCTATCTGAAGACCGGAAATCTCCTTTCTTTTTTTTGCCCTTTCCATCATTTGAGCCAGTACTTCCGTACCCAGAACAAAGATGAAAGGTGATAGGATATCCCCTTGGCGGATACCCCTTTGAGCTTGGATGTTTCCAAGGGGTTGGTCGTTGATGAGTACCTTGTAGGAGACAATAGAAATGCATTCCATAATTAATCTTATCCATTTATCAGAGAACCCCCATAGTTCCATTGATTTTTGAATGAAATTTCATTCTAGCCGGTCATATGCTTTGGACATGTCGGTTTTGATAGCGATGTAGTCATTAACATGTTGCTTGCTTGTTTTCAGTGCATGGAGCATTTCGTGTGCTATGATCAGATTGTCCGTGATGAGACGTCCCTCGACAAATACCCCTTGCGACTCTGAGATTACCCTAGGTAATACTGTTTTTAATCTTCTTGAAAGGATTCTGGTAACAATTTTATAACTAACGTTACATAGACTTATCGGTCTATAGTCCTTCATTGCTTTGGCTTCATCCCCTTTTGGTATTAGGCATATGTTCGTTTGGTTCATTCCCTGTTCCAGCTTCCCTTCTGACATGAATTTGTTCGCCATTCTTAGCAAATCATGTGCTATATGTGGCCACATTATTCGGTAGAGGGAGCTTGTCATCCCATCAGGTCCAAGACACTTTCCTTCCTGCATTCCAAACACCGCTTCGTGGATTTCGTCTATAGAGATTTGTTGGGTTAGTTTGCTGTTTTGCTCGTCTGTGATTCTTATCCTTCTTAGATCTTCAAGACTGTTAATATCCCCTTGTTGTGATGCCTTAAAGAGAGTTGAGAAGTAGTTATGTGCTACCTTTCCCAGTTGATCGTCCCCGTAATGTTCATGACCATTTTCGTCTCTTAGGCATAATAAGATTATATTTCTCAGTCTTCTCCCTTTTGTGATTGCATGGAAGTAGCCAGTGTTTTTGTCTCCCTCTTTTAACTATGTAATCCTGCTCTTTTGTTTCCAGTATAGTTCCTCTAGTTGAAATTCGATGAGAAGTTCTTGTTTTAGCTTGGTTAAATCCTCTTGCCTGAAGACATCTTGGTGTGTTATTCTATAAATTCCAGCTTTTAGTTCTTTGATGCGTTTCTCAGAGTTGTGTTTCTGTTCTTTGCTCCAAAGTACTAAGTCTCCTCTGCATTGTCTGATTCTCTCTGTTATCGATAGATCACCTCCGTTTGGACCTTGCCAACCTCTTACTGTTGTTTCCATGAAACCTTCCTTCTGAATCCTTCTACTATCAAACTTGTTCATTCCACGTTTTCTGTTTCGTATAGAGTCTGATATTTAAGTCAGAATTGGGTTATGATCAGATGCATATCTTTGTAAGTATGTCAATTTCGTTTGTGGAAGGAGCTGATTCCAATCCCCATTTATCATTGCCCTGTCTAATCTGTAGTGGATAATTTCCCCATAACGAATCCCATACCATGAGAAAGAATCGCCTGAGTAGGGTAAATCTTCCAGACCACAAGTGTTCAACATCGCTCGGAAAGGTATGAAGGAACTTTTTGCCCTTATTGCTCCACCTTTTTTCTCTAGATTTGATCAGATCTCGTTGAAGTCACCTGTCACCAGCCATGCTCCTGAAGTTATGCTACTTAGTCTTCTGATTTGGGTCCACACTTCATTTCTTTTAGCTCGGATCGGTTCGCTATATAAACTTGTGATGGTTAGTATTTTGTTTCTCCATTCCATCTTGCTATGAATGTGGTTTTTTGATGATTCCACAATCGGAACCTTGACTGCTTCTCTCCATAGAAGGGCTAGTCCACCCCCAATGCCTTCCAGTTCTACTGTGTGCATGTTTTTGTAACCTAGGTTGCTTTTTAAACGTTTCATATACTCACGCTTGTTCTTGGTCTCAGTGAGGAACTAAACCTCTAGAGAATACCGACCTTATATTTCCCATAGGTGTCAAACTGTCGAGGTGTTCCTTGCCCCCTAACAGTTCCAGCTCACCACATTTGGTGGCTTAAGGTTCTCCACTAACCTGTTGTTTGGTGATTTGTTTTCTGTTTGTTTCCCGTCCTTTGTTCCTGAACCCCTGTCTGGTATTGATTGTGCTTGGTCTATCAGCCCTTCTGTTTTATTGAGATGAGTTGTTGCATCAGCCTCGTTTTTTCCTCCCTTTCTTCTAGATTTTTGTCGGGTGGTTATGTACTGAAAGGGAATGGTCTCTCCTAGTTTTGTTTGAGGATATGATAGAGTTGTCTTGTGTTTCGATGACCCTCTTGGGGTATCATCGTAATGTCTACTTTTACCACTTAGAGTATCTTCTTCCGCGTTTTCGTGGGTCCTCTTTCTTGTTGGTGTTTCTGCTTGGTTTCTATTCCTTTCGAGTCTGGAACGTGCTATTCCCTGGCGCATTGTGTCACTCTTGGGGTGATTACTGACCTTTCTCTGCCTTGGTTTTGCAGACTCTGGGTGGTGAACTTAGTGAGTTTGGTGTCTTCTTCTGAATCTCCCCTACCTTCCTTGTTCCATGTCTCATACTTCTGGTGTCCGTTGGACATTGGGGAGGTCTTTCGGTTTTCCCTCTCATCATTCTTTACCCTCCAGGTTTGGTGAATTTCTGGGCGCACTTTACGTGAGTGATAGCTAGTTCCTCCCTTGATCTCATTGTATTTTGTTTACAGGTGCTCTCTTAAATCTCTGACCAGCCTGGGGTTGGGAGTGGGGTCTGCCTCTCCTTACTTCTTCTTCTGGAGTCCTTATCTCTCTAAAATATTTCCTGAAGTTGTTACTGTGGGGTTCATGCCAATTTTCAACATCATGGGTGAGTCTTCTGTAACCTAGGCATGAGCCCAACAGTTTTTCATACTCCAAGTGGACTTTGATCTTTCCTTCAGAGTTGAAGTTTAGTTCCTTGTATTTTACCAGCGCATGTTCAACATTGAATCTCACCCTGATTCTTCCATACTCCAAAGAGCTTGAGTTCAAGGTGTGGGTTTCTACCTTCTCTATCCTGCCTAGATAGGCTCCTAAAGCTCTCAGTGTCTAATCCCTTAGCAGGTAATGAGGTAGACCTCTCACTCTTATCTAGAAAGGCAGCTCCTTGAGGTAGTTAACATGAAGAGTTAGAGTCCACCTTTCCATGGTGAGCATCCAATTATTGAAGAACCATGGTTTTCTTCGAGTATGGTATTGATATCTTCTTTGTTTTCGAACAGGAACTGGACTCGGTGTTCCCCTATACCCCTTCCCTTCACTCTTCCTCTTGCGTTTCATATGACCGGCATTCCTCTGATGAGTCCTGCCATTCTTTGCGCTGCCAGGTTGAGGGCTCTAACACTGATGTTGTTTTCGTTCTCCTTGCAGATCTGGTTCATATCCAGATCTATCATTTCTAGAGGGTTCCACACTAGTTCCGGTTGTTCTTCTTGCTCCTTCTTCCTTTGTGGTCCTATTCTTCTCTGTTTATATTTATCCATGTTGACTTTGGATTTCTTGTCACTTAATGCTTCCTATAAGTTGTTGGTAAACTTAATGTTTCTCGATCTTATTTGTTCTTTCTTGAGAGGTTGATGGTAGTATTTATTGCTAGGGAATCTGGCTCTTTTGTTTCCTTTTAAGATTATCCTAGTTCGTTGACTTCGTATCCAAAAGTTCCTTGTCTTCTTGTCTCCTTGAGGGGAACACTCTTGCTTCTTGTTGCTTTCTTACCTTACTAATGGTGCTTCTTCATCTCGGACAAGGTCTTCGTGTGTGCCGCTCTGTACTGACAGAGAGCGAGTTTCCGTTTAAGAGTTTAAATTTAACAGCAGAAACTTAAAGTTGTAGTCAGAACCAATCACCCCTTTAAATACCTTTAACTCTTGTTTAAGTTTTCCATGTCTTACTTTCAATGCATCAATTTCGTCTCCCAATCCCTCATCAACCCATTTGAAGACATGGTTAACATTCCTAATCTAAAAACCGAAATGCACAACATACTAAGAAAAAGATGTAACCAATCACCTTTAATCTGCAAACCGAAATGAATGAAGTGTAACTCTTCAAATTACCTTTCCTCATACAATATAAGCACATGGAAGTACCTCCTCTAAGGATTCTGCTCGGATACGGAAATCAAATCGATAATTTTCTCACCACACCAACATCTCTTAGGTACACCGACAATTTGTCCTCTCGTTGGCAGAGAGCTAGCCGATCCACTCGAACCTCTTAACGCATTGCTCGAACCTCCTGACACATTTCTCGAACCTCCAACCATCACTCAATTTTCAATTTTTTTGATTCTACCATTCAGTTTCCCTTAATGGATTTTAGAGTTCTTGGATAAAGAATTGAGATTTTGAATTCCTCATATTTTGAAGTCAGATTTAACAACCACCGGACGAGTTTTAGCAAGCGTTGGGTTTTGAATTAGGTTTATTTTTGGTTTTAGACAGTTTGGTTGTGGGTTTACCGCGTCAACCATAAAAACTGATCTCACATGCGGTTTATGGGGTTATATGTCTCAATTTATGATGTTGTAGAGATATAAATATTTAACTTTCATTTTTTTGGATATGGAACGAAACAATAGATCAGAAGAGATCTGATGCTATTTCTTAGTTCGTGTGAGGAAATAGATCTTTTTCCTATTTTTTCACCAAACTTGATAGTTCAGAATATAGTTTAAAAATTTTTTCACCGCCATCCCGATCAATTAGTTAGCATATATTTTACAATTTTCCAAATACCATTTTTGTCACTCATTTTTTTAATACAAATATTATTTTCTTGTTATCCATGAAAACCTAAAGGAACAGATGGAAATACGAAGTATGCTTAAATTTATGGGTATTTCCGCTGCAACCTCATCCTTACCAAAAACTACGCACACCGGTTTAGTAACAGACAGCAAAAAAAAAAGTGTTGCCCTGCAAGATTCCAACACCAAACACTAATTTAAGCAATGACTATCTAACACCCTTTTCATGTTACTACACATCATTTATCGCTACTTTGTACACACTTCTTAATTGCAAATTAGCAGCACCAAAACAGTAGAACGACACCTTGCCCTTGCTCAACGACGGTTGGATTCAACAATAATGAAATTAATTTACTTTGTTTTTGCCAATTTTTCCACTGATTCTTCTGCAATCTTCCAAGCGCGTTTTAGAAACTCAAACGACTTTAAAGGATCTTCTTCTGAGAGGGCAAATCTCAGATCTGCAAACAACTCACCTAAAGCAGAAACAAATTCTTCTGGGCTCACTGAATCAAGAAGTTTTGGATGTTCATTATGTGCTTTCCCATCTCTAGGTGACTCCGTAAGATACATTTTTCTCAGTCCATTTCTCTCTCTTGCACGAACATCCGCTTCCAAAGTTGCAGCCATGGAAATGCCTTGACGTATACACCATGGAGGTATCTACAGTCAAAGATAGATGTGTGAGATCAACTTCATAAATGTGCTAATATTAATCGGATATGAGTGACTACATGTTCGTCGATGATTCAAGTTCAATAGGTCCCCTAGATCAACCCACCTATGCAATTGTATCAGTATATTGGTGTACACAAATACCATGTAAGAGCATATAAGCGTTAACATGCCATGTTATGTAGGAGCGCATGAAGGTATTTAAGGTCATTGGGTTCACCTTGACGACACTAGATGTGTTAGTCCAAAAAAAGCTTGAAAGATTTGATGACTGACCCTACAAACCACTAGAGAGGTTTAAAACTAGGGTTTTTTAGCTCACCCCGCCAATATTACAGTCCAGTCCGCAGGCCAACCCACTGGGATCAAGGTCGGCCCACAGGCTAAAGTGGTCTGTTTTTATTGTTTTTTTTTATAATTCGATCTTTAAAAGCATAAAATATGTCTATATTAGTTTCAAGAAACTAAAAAATATCATAATAATAATTTATATTTATATTTTTGTGCGAATATAATAATTCAAATTAAAAAAAAACATTAATAATTACATTTAGTAAAAGTTGTGCACATAAATCCAATAACAATTTTGAGCAAGAATTTTGTTGATTAATGAGATTTCGGTTTTTATTTTTGTATAACTAATTTATATTATATATAAAATTTATTTTGTATACAATATTGTGATATAAGAACATTAATCATTTCTTTTAAATTTTCTCGCCATGCACCACTATCTCTCTCGGGATATTGTAATATGCATGTATATGTAACGTGCGTGAGTAAAGAGGAAGGGGTGTTTACCTGGGCAAGCTGAGCAACCTTAAATCCAAAGCTCCTGCTGCAAAGACCAGGCACAAGTTTATAAAGGTAAGTCACATCATCATGATCAGAATGTCCAGTATCCTCATGCGATGACAGATACGACACATGGTATGTTCCAACAGACCCCTGAAATCGGTTACTGATCTCAGCTATTTCAGGGTAATGCGTAACAAAAAGAACCAAGCATCTCTTTTCTGCTAAGAGATGTTGTAATGTTGCATAGGCAATGGCTACACCGTCATGTGTGCTAGTGCCTCTTCCAAGCTCATCTATTATAACAAGTGAACGAGAAGAGCAGGTTCTGATTATGTGTGAGGCTTCACTTAGTTCTTCTAGAAAAGTGCTTCGCCCATGCTGGATACTGTCTGAAGCACCCATCCGAGTAAATACACCATCAAGTACGTGCAGCTTAGCAAATGAAGCTGGTACAAAGGAGCCAACCTAAGAAAGCAGAATATGTTGGAAAAGTGAATAATTAGAATGGTTAGCATTCAAACCATGTAAGAGCTCCAGATAAAGCATAAGCCTATACGGTTAATTTTCATGTTACCTGAGCCATTATGGAAATTAAAGCAACTTGACGGATATAACAACTCTTTCCTCCCATGTTAGGTCCAGTGATAATCTGGCAATATTCCCCTTCTGCGTGCAAGCTTGTGTCATTTGGGACAAAGTTATCTTGCAATATAGTCTCCAAAACCTATGAAATTGTGGACACATAGTGAATGGTATGCTCCAACTTAGTTTGGCAACGAAAAAGAACAGAAGCGAGAGCAGATGCATACAGGATGGCGGCCAGACTTTATGTTTATCTCAACTGGTTCAAAGTCATCCACAAACTCGGGACGGGTATACTTCTGTAAAGGTAAAGAGAAGGAAGACGAAGTTAGAAATCTAAAAGTACATTTTCTGTGGTTTGTATTTTTGGTATACCATGCTTCTTGAAAGTGTTGCAAGGGAGTTTAAACAATCCAATTCAGCAAGAGCTTGAACAGAAGCCTGAAAATCTGTATAGGATCTAGCAAAAGTCTTGAGAAACCTATCCCACGAAATGCGGTTTGCGATGGCTAGATGTTCAGTCGCTAGAGCTAGCTCATCTAACATAGCTACTATTTCTGCAGGATGATATCGTATAGTCTTTTTGGTGCTAT
The DNA here is from genome assembly GCA_000411095.1 of Aethionema arabicum. Lineage (NCBI taxonomy): Eukaryota > Viridiplantae > Streptophyta > Magnoliopsida > Brassicales > Brassicaceae > Aethionema > Aethionema arabicum. The sequence continues at coordinate 26,865 of KE151023.1, forward strand.
TTATTTTCACCCAATTCATAGGAACCTTGGCATCAACCGGCAGCTGCATCGGAGAAATCAAACCTTAGCTTTCGATCAAGAACAGAGATTCACACCTTTCAAAGATAAATGGTTTCTGAAAAATGCGCTCAAGAAAAAGAAAGTAAGAACATAGCTACAAGTAGCAAACCAACACAAACTACCATCTTGAAATGTATTCTCAATTTCTCAGCCAGATAAATTAAGATACTCTTTGGGAAGCCATATAGGTGCAGCTTCAAGAATATTTAAGAGAGCGTTAAGAAAGCATCTTATAAAAAAATTAAAAGTTTCTTTATAGGCACCTCTATCAAATGTGTGACCCCAGACACATGAAGAAACTCCAAATCTCGAATTGCGAGCTTCTTGCGATATGAAATTATTGATGAATCCAACTTTTCTCTGACAATTAAAACTGCTTGGCGAGCTTCAGCAAGCTGTGCATCACCAACAAAACAGTTCAGTCATGAAACACAATCGTCACTACAAAATAAATTCATGAAATGCAGATACAGGTTAAGAAGCTGTGTAATGCACAAAACATAACATCACGAGAAAAGCTTGAAAACAGAACAATATAGAGACAAGATACAAACTTCTGGAAATTGGTCATTGGAAGTGATTAGTATGTTAAGCAAGTCTCCTCGATCAGCCTCTTCCTTATTCAGCGCAGAGAGAAGTTTTGCAGCATTGTCTACCACAGCAGGGGATGAAACAACAGAAATCAATTTTCTCAACAGAGAAGAGCGCACAATTGCAGGTTTTTTACTTGTATCACAGTCTTGTTGTATGCTAAGTCGCTGAAGTTGTTTACCCGCAACTAAAATAGCTTCAATAACTGCAATGAACTGTCATCCGAAAAGTTAAAGAACCCTCACGCATCAGATGAGTAATGACAGTAAATCAAGCTAATTAAGTTATAAATGATAGGAAGCAAAACTCATACACTTTTCATATTTATAGATATAAACTACAACGAATATCTTGGCCCATTGAAGTTAATACCTTTATATATGATTTCCTTTAAAATGAATACTATTGTGAAAAAAGAGGACAGTACACTGAATACAATTCATAAGACTATTTCTAGAAAGCAGATATTATTTTTACTACATATAGCAAATATACCAATACTTTCTATTGTTTGCCCAAATCACTTCATCATCAATAGGAAGTATTTATGATTAAACTTGTTTAGTCAACGTAAAAGGTGACCACTTTTACTTTCTATATGGACACTACTATCATGGATTATACATGAGTTGAACCAACTTTAGGTAACAAAAGGCACAAATGTAATAGGGAAAAGGACAGACCAAGTTTCACCTCTTTGGCTTTAGTAGTCCGATGAAAGATTCTTGTTATTCCACGCTGAATATCAGGTGATCTAGATAAAGCTGTCAAGACTGAAGAGAGTATAAGATAAAATTGGCGTGGTAAGATTGGTATCCCAGATTCTTCTTCATCTAACTCATCGCAGATCTGGGAAGAACTACAAGAGCCCATGCATTCTACAATCTCAGAAACAGCATCAAGGCGAGCAGATATCAAATTTCTATCACATAGAGGATGAGTCACCTGTTGAGATCAAAGCACTCACAAATTACGATAGGCCATGAAGACTCCGAGTATAAGTAAAGAAAGACTACAAATTACGATCATCCTTTCACAGCAATGGCTTATTGTATATACATAACTCCATGAAATGAAACAAATCAACTACTATATACAAAGCTCTTTTGTAAAAGAGCTAAGAAGAAAAGAAAATGCAACCTACCCAGTGTCTAAGAAGCCTGGAACCGTATACTGTTACAGTATGATTCATATGATGAAATAAGGAACCAGATTCTGAACCATCTGAATTGTTTCTAGCAACCTGAAAATAGATAAGATTTTATGAACGGAAACAAATATTCGCAGAAGATCACATTGTGATGGACCAAGTAAAGCAGAGAGCACCTCCAATTGTTGCAGTGTGTTGGCTGAGAGAGTCACCTCTGTTTTGCTTGACAAAGAACGGAATGAAGCCCCATTGCAAAGTATCCTTTCAAATCCAAACTGTTTGAGATGGCGAAGCATGAGGGCGAGGGCTTGAACAGTCAGATGTGGCATGTTCATAATTGTCTTCACCGTCAACAGAAGAACATATTAGCAAAAAACGCAACGAGCATCTTATAGAAAAAAAACCAGAAAAACTCTTCTTCAATAATAGATTGTCTATTGACAATCTTGTGTTAACAAAGTGAAAGGCTTTATGCAATCAAGTACCATACATGAACTGCCAAGCACGACTTTCCTTCTTCAGCAACCTCAACCTTGACTTCTTTATCATCTTCTAGGTTGCTTGTATTCATCTCTCCATAAAATGAAATAAGTTCATCTAGCGCACTACCATTTTGGAAGCGATCTAGTGAGGCACGTTCCACTCGAACGTTGGAGGTAGGTCCAGCATATGCTACTAGAAACTGCCAAGCAAAGATACCAAACTAACAACTATCAATAAATGTAGGCACTTCAAATAAGGGAAAACTCTTTAAAATCAAACCAGAGAGCAATCTTTAAAACAACCAACTATTCTGGTGGCTAACTGCTATTCACAAACAGGATCCAGAGCAAGCTAAACTCTATACAGAATCTGGTAAACCCGGTTAAGGAGGATATTGTTCACAATTGCAAATAACAAACAGAATTGCATAATTGGATAAGTAATTTTCACTCAAAGACTGATAATTAATACCTTCTCAGTTTGCTGCGAAAGGGGTTGGCCAAGCAACAGCTCAGCTGGTGACAGGCTCAAAATCACAGCCTCTAAGCCACTCCTCATGAAATTATCATTGAATTCTCCATGAACAATATCACCAGTTGAGATTTCAACACCAAGGACAGCAACTCTAACATCAAAGTTCACTTCAAGACCATAATTTACGGTCTCCAAGTTAACTCTCTCATCAACGACACAAACCAAGTAATTACTCAATGCACCAAAACCTTCTTCACCATGACTAACAACGCAACCAGCACTTATATCTTCAGCCGCCTCTATTGTGGCTTTGGTGTATACAGCCGATAATCCCCGGAAAAAAGGACCGTTCCGGTTGGCACCCTGAGACTTGATGGCTGCAGTTTCAGTTTGTTTCACCACACCAATCTTATAGCCTGCATTCACCAGTCTTCTTACGTGAACATTCAATCGAAATGTTGGTATGCTTGCTGTCATGAAATTGTGATCCATATGAGCGTAAATACCCAACAAGCTTGCTGCAATCTCTGCATCATGTCCAAAAAATCTGTATCTGTAACCTACTTCCACCATTAAAAGCACATCCGGATACTTCTTTTTTAGCTCCACCACCTGTTGTTCTAATGGCGTGTACTTCCTCGTGTTCGAGGTTTCCGGAATAGTGTCCTCCTGAGAAGGTTCGAGAAGTTTCTGGAGAAACCTTTGGTGTAAATTGGGATCAGTTATAGGGTTTTGAGTGTGAGGGGACAGTTTAGGCTTCTTGAGCGATGCAGCGGCGAGGTGGTCGGATAGAAGCTTACGCTTGGAAGGAGAGAAGGATACAGTAGCGGATATCTTCGGTGGCGGTGTTGATGATGCGGCTTCTGATTTCTGTTCCTGACTCGGCGACGATGGTGAGGATTTGGGTTTTGGAGGGAAGAATCTCGAAATGACTTGCTGCTTTTGCTTACCCATTTATAGCTAGCTACTAATTGCTTCTTCGTATTGTAATAGTAAGAAAATGGAAGGCCGTGGCTATGGCGAAGTGATTGCCAGTTTTCCCGCGCACTCTTAGCTTCCTAATTGATGTTTTCTCTCTTCGAAGGCAGCGGTTCAGGTCGGTCCATATGGGCCGGGTACTTAGCACATGAGCCTTAATTATCAAATGGACAGTTATTAATAAAAAAAATTAAATATACCCAATTTAACTTAGAAAATAAAATATTTATCGTATCGTGGAATATTGTTTTTTTTTTAAATTTACAGAATTAGAAAAAATCCATTTGGATCATTTTATAGAGACGTTTAGTTGTACTTATACCACTAAGTATAACTCTGTAAAAACAAATAATCACTAGGATATAAATGATTCTATGCAAAATTTTGATATTGGAGATAGACAAGTGAAATATCGGTAGCTCTCCAAATATCATTCAATATATATTCAAATTTTATATAAAAATGTCTTGTAGACCTATTATTTTATGGTTATAATATGAAATGTTGGACCTATTTCTTAGTTTACTAATTTTTGGTTCATCTGTATAAAACTATGATTAATAAAGAATGTTCTCTTAATTAGTTTTAGAAAATCTCAAAACTAAAAAATTTCAATCTCACAAAACTCATAGGTTATACCACATTTTGATATCCCTCTATATATAGTTTAAAAAATCAAAACAATTTCTTCTTTCTCTAAAAAGTAAGTATACATATATAAATGTTACTTAACAAAGATTAGGGCATATATTTTACTAGTAATCTTTTTTTTTAGTTAAAAAAAGATTAGGGCATCACCACCTTGAAGGAGATGATGAAGGGTATTAGACGCCGACGTACTAGTGAGTCTTGCGGACCAGGAGATGTTGTTTATTACAACGCGTGGCTTCGTATGTCGATTAAGCCTACTAGGCTTATATGTGACTAGATACTGAAGAAACTCGTCTTTTTGAGCATGTCTCACGTATGCTGCAGAGGATTGGAGTGGGCACTATGTTCACGAAGAGATATCCTATCTCTCCAGATCTTGTTATACAGTTCTTTGCCTCCTGCTATTTAGAGAGATCAGCCGCGATGGCTAATGATGATGCTAGACTGGCATCCATTAGTTTTATGTGTAGAGGAGTGGAGTACCATGTCCACATCCCAGACTTGTGCGATATATATGGGTTTGATGGATACAAGACTGATATGGGTCTATTTTCGATGGTCACAAGACTTTCTGGGACATGATTGGTTCTGGTGATGCTCCGGACACGAGGTACTACAAGATTGCTCTAGTGCGCAACCCGGTCCTAAGGGTTGTCGCAGAGCTTTTGGCCAACATTATTTATGGTAAAGAGGAGGCCGAGCACTTAGGTGAGAGTGAGATGACTCTCATTCATGCATCCTGATAGGTGCTATTTTGTGACGATTTTACTGACCATATAACCTATACTTTGATTAGTTTTGTAGTGATTTTGCAGGAATCTAAGTAGAATTTACACAAAGAAAGAGAGAGAAGATCAAGAGAGAAAATGAGCCAAATTAGAAGAAANAGAAAGACGATTTTTGGTTGTGTCGCTACCGTTACATGAATATGTCGCTACCGATGACAAGCC
>KE151025.1:4444-24434 GCA_000411095.1 Aethionema arabicum
TATTCGCGTTTAAAAAATGAGATTTTTTTGTCGATTTGTGATCGATCATGTTTTAATATTTAATATTAAGATGAAATCTATTTTATTCGCGTTTAAAAAAGAGATTTTTTTTTGTCGATTTGTGATCGATCATGTTTTAATATTTAATATTAAGTTGAAATCTATTTTATTCGCATTTAAAAAATGAGATTTTTTTTGTCGATTTGTGATCGATCATGTTTTAATATTTAATATTAAGATGAAATCTACTTTATCCGCGTTTAAAAGATGAGATTTTTTTTTGTCGACTTGTGATTGATCATGTTTTTTGTTTTTCGCAATTAACCCGAATAATTATTGATAAATATTGATCTAATAATAATATAGTATAAAATGAAATAGACGGAATAGTACTTATATTAAATTTGGTATCATATCGACAACACATAAGCATACTTTTTGTTGTTTATAATCAATGAATTCTAACATTTTCTAATACATATATCTATCTACTCGCCAGTAAGTATATACATACAATAATTTATGATATGTTTGGGAATAATATTTAAAAAATTTACATGTGTAGGTAGAATCTAATATACAAAGAAAATACCATTATGTAAACAAAAGAAATACTAAAAAACCAAAACAGACGATGACAAAAAAAAAACTAAAACAGACTCTTTTTCTTTTTTTTAACTATATCGAATATGACCACTAAATGATAAATTTTTGAAATAAAATATATTTTTATACTTTGTGAAAATAAGTCAGTTACAAAATGAAAAGAAAAAAATAATAAGATAATTATTCGAATTAAAAAACAGAAATAAATAAAATGGACGTTTTCGAGAAAACAAAAAAAACAAAAGCAAAAAAAACGGAAAAAGGTTTCTGATTAGGCAAATTGATAATAGTGTAAAGGATGACAAGCGTGACTGTAACCGTTACTTTTATAAGCCACGCGCTGTCCAACGCGCGACCAAACTTTCATACGACACATGTCTTTTCTAGTAGCGCGTGTGCCACACTCTCCATAAGCTAGAGTGTAGATAAGTTTTCAGCAAAATTAATAAAGGACGGATACAAATTAAATAAACTTAAAAAAAAATCGAAAGCTGGGAAAGTAAATGGGAAACGACGACTGACTCTTCTTCTTCCTCATTTCTTCATTCTCTTCTCGATCAGAGATTAACGCTGTGTAGTTGAGATTTCTCTCGATCGGAATCGGTTAATTTTCAATCTTCTTCTTTAGCTTCTTGTAGTTCATCGATTCTTGTACTCAGCTCGTGACGGATACAAGGGTTTCAAGGTTCTTAAATTTGTTCTCACTTATATCGACTGGTTTAATGGCGTCGAAGCTTTAGGTAAACCCTAATTTCTTGTTCTATAAGCTCGCAGCATCCTCTAATCATCGGATCTGTGCCTACTTTGTGATTTTTACTTTGATGCTTTAGTTCTGAGGTGCTAGCTTTGTTAATATGTGGCAATCGAATTGTTTTGGTAAAGTTAGCAGAGTCTGTAGCTTCATCTCTAATAGGAACATATAGCTATGAATTTCTCTAATGGATACGGTTTTTGTTCATTTCTTGATGATATGAAATTCGAGTTTTATGGCTTTAGCTGGAAATTGTGCTTGTTTTCTTCGTTTGAGAACCATAAAGCTGAAATAAATGATCTGATTCCAGCTTCATTCTGTGACTAACGCTTTTGTTTTAATCTAGGGATTGCATGGTGTAGATCATCACGAGTTTTGAAGATTTTGGAGATCAAAAGCTGTTATTGTCTTGAAGACTCTTCCCTTTCCTTTAAAAAGTAAGTTCTTACTGGTTAATAGCAAAACTATTTTAGTGATGAAGTAGCTCCATGGAAGTGATAAACTGAAGAAACTTGGACTAAGCCATTTGTTTTCCAAAATTCCAGAAAAATGACTCAAAATTGATTTCTGATACTTTTTCATTCTGTATCTCTTTGGTTTGGAGCTTGTTTCATCTTTACAATAAAGAATTTTATGTGTGTTGTCTTGCAGTTTTAGCCAGAAATAGTAATTAAAACAGAGACTGAAAAAGATGAGCGAGGGAGCAAAGTTTAACGTGCTAGCTGTTGGGAATCACAACAACGACTATGCTTTCACTCAAGAGTTTTATCAAAAGCTTAACGAAGGTACAAACATGTCCACAGAGAGTATGCAGACAAGTAACGCAGGAGGTTCCGTCTCAATGTCTGTGGATAACAGTAGTGTCGGCTCCAGTGACGCTCTTATCGGCCATCCGGGTTTGAAACCCATGCGCCAGGTCTACTCGCTTTCAGTCGGGCAAAGCGTTTTTCGTCCGGGGAGAGTTACACATGCATTGAATGATGATGCCTTGATGCAGGCATTAATGGATAGCAGATACCCAACTGAAGGACTAGCTAACTATGAAGAGTGGACAATAGATTTGAGGTGTCTCTACATGGGTCCAGCTTTTGCTCAAGGAGCTTTTGGTAAACTATATAAAGGAACATATAAGGGAGAAGATGTCGCGATCAAGATACTTGAGCGACCTGAGAACAGTCTTGAAAAGGCTCAGTTTATGGAACAACAGTTTCAGCAAGAGGTTTCTATGCTTGCAAATTTAAAGCATCAAAACATTGTGAGGTTTATTGGTGCCTGTCGCAAGCCGATGGTGTGGTGCATAGTGACTGAATATGCAAAAGGTGGTTCTGTAAGGCAGTTTTTAACGAAGCGAAAAAACCGAGCTGTGCCTTTGAAGTTAGCTGTAAAACAGGCGTTGGATGTAGCCAGGGGTATGGCTTATGTCCATGGTCGTAACTTTATACACCGGGATCTGAAATCGGATAATTTGCTCATCTCTGCTGATAAGTCGATCAAGATTGCTGATTTTGGTGTTGCGCGAATTGAAGTGCAAACTGAAGGGATGACACCAGAGACTGGAACTTACAGATGGATGGCTCCGTAAGTTGGTTTGGCTTACTTGATAAGTCTATTTTTTTACTTTATTTTAGAGTAACTAAATAACGGAGTTACTCTAAAATGTGATTTAGTCCAACACTAATATTACCCTATCTTTCACGATAAAAAATTTAACACTAAAACGGAAGAAAAAAGAGTGAAAAAATAGAGTTATGTTATGTTTATTTAAAGTAGCTCTGTTTTTTTTTTTCTATTTTTGAAATTAACTCTAAATTATAATTTAGAGGAAGCTTTAGCGTGAGGTTGGAGATGGTTTTTTTTCTTTCTTTTTTATAACTGCTAAGGTTTTGGACTTTACGACTCATCCCGTATATCCTCTTTGGGCCAATATCAAATTTAGATAAATGTCTACCATAAATGGTACCAATCTCCTTCTAGCGGAGAATCGAACCGATCACTAGCCCATTTTTTATGACCGCTAAGGTTTTGGACTTTACGACCCATCTCGTATATACTCTTTGGGCCAATATCAAAATTAGATAAATGTCTACCATAAGTGGTATCAATCTCCTCCCAACGGAGAATCGAACCTTGGTTTTTTGAATAGGAAACCCCTAGGCCAACTCGTTAAATTAGAATAGCTTAATAATCCTTTCTGTTTTTTTTAGCTCTTGCTATGTACTTATTGTTTTGACCTTGTTCATGTTTTTCTCTGCAAGTTACATAAACTCTTTTTTTCTATTTTGATGAATTGCAGGGAGATGATCCAGCACAGAGCCTACAACCAAAAAGTAGACGTTTACAGTTTCGGGATTGTACTATGGGAGTTAATCACAGGACAGCTACCGTTCCAGAACATGACAGCTGTACAAGCTGCATTTGCAGTAGTGAACCGTAATGTGCGTCCAACAATCCCTGCAGATTGTTTACCGGAACTGGGTGAGATCATGAGCCGTTGTTGGGACGGTAACCCGGAAGTTCGTCCATGTTTTGTGGAGGTTGTTAAGTTGCTTGAAGATGCGGAAAGAGAGATAATGACGACTTCAAGAAAAGCTCGTTTCAGATGTTGCATGAACCAGCCAATGACGCTTGAGTAATTTTATCCCCGGGAGATAAACAGATGGAAAGAAAGGAAGAAAAAAAAAAGAAAGAGAAGATAAAAAAAGGGATTTTAGATATAAGTTTATGTGTTTGTGTGTATGCATAAGTCGGAATTTTTATTTTGTTTCCTAAAGATAGGAGAAGTAAGTAATCCTCACCGGTCACCACCATTTTAGACTTTTACTTATTTTCTATTAGACTTTTTTTTTGCGTAAACTAAGAAAAGGTTAAGACGATAAAAAAAGAGCTAAAAAAAATACAATTTATCAATATTTTTTAAAACTCTCAACTTTGAGAATATAATGTTTTTGATAATTGAGTTTTTTTATATTGAGATTTTAAAATTAATGTAGTATAATTAATTTGAATTTAAATTTTTGGGTTAAATTTTGAGATTAATTTTGAAATTTTTGGGTTAAATTTTGGGTTAAATTTTTTGGTTAAATTTTTATTTTGATTTTAAAATTTTTTGTAGAGTTAAAATTTTTTTTAATAACCTCATTATCAAAATTCAGAATTTTAAAAATTATTTTGATGATCTAAAATTTCATATTCCCTAAGCAAAATCAGTTATCATATTAGAAACGGACTCACTTGTTCAAGCCGTCTGGTTTCCGTTTAAGCTGTACGAGGACAAGGTTAAGTTGGTGTTTCTAGCCACAAAACATAACAGTTTGCTTCAACTCTTAGTCTCCGGATTTATTGGAGCGTCGCCAGCGCCGTGATTATCTTTTCCCGGGGAGGTTCTTGTAGCTGACACTGCGGTGGCGGAACTCCGGCAGGTATTACGTATCTCGTAACCTGTACCAAAATCTCACTTATCAGATTCCTTTGCGGAACACATAACTTTTTCTCAAGAATCTGTTATGATATATCTAACCCATGTATAATATCATGAAAAATGGACATAAATTTTGAACTTTGGACTGCTACTTAGTATCCGCAATAGGTTTGAAAAATATCTAAAAATATCAAATTTAGATGGAAACATAGAAGTTGAAGATTCACTGTTTTCGGAAACAATTAAAAGAGAAGAATTGAACCGGACCTGAATTGGTCTTGAATAAAACATTGTGCCGCTTAGAGCTATTGCTTTGTTAACTGACTCCTCGGTGGCAAAAGTCACAAATGCAGCACTAGAGAAATCACAATTAAAAACGAGGATATAATCTCTTGCACAATGAACAACGTATGTAGAGGAAGAGAAGATTAGATTTACCCTTTTGGTTTTTGAATTACTGGATCAGTTACAATGGTAACGTTTTTAACAGCTCCACACTTGTTGAATAACATTGATATGACTTCTTTAGATGCTGCATAGTGTACCTGATAAAGTTCATGAGGAAGTTAATTCCAAATTTTCTAAAAATAGTAAAATATTCTTATATCAAAGTTTAAAAAAATAGATAAGAGTAATCTCTGTGGGATTACATTAGTAACATGTATGATTCTTGATTCTGTGGTCTCATCTTTTTTAGACTGCAATTTGCCTGCACAGAAGAATTTTATCAAGAACAACGATTGAAGTTTAACCCTCTTTGCTTCTCGAATTGGGTTAAGAGATTCAGTAATAAAAATTGGCATGATGACTATGGAAAGTAGTTAAATCAAAGCCTAAAAGAGTGTTACGAATAGAAATTATAGTTTCTGAAGTGAAGAGATTCCATACCAGATTGTGAGGAGGAATTGAGTTCTTCATTGTTTTGTTTATTCGACTGCTTTGATTGAATAAGTTGCATTTCAAGTTGTTGCAGCTTTTGTTTCACATTTTGTAGTTCCTGATGAGAGAATGAACATGAATTTTGATTCGCGTGAATGAAAGAAATTAATGCTTGATTATGATATATAATAGTATAGCACGTACTGAAAGAAGATGTGGCTTTTTGGACTGAGTAGAGAGCAGTTTTGGCTGCTTACGCTGGATAACAGTACTAAATTCACCAGCTGAAGCAACTTCTGAATTAGGGTTGTTGATGCCATAACGCCTCTTTCTACTGAAGCTAGAACCCATATAAAGTTCAGTAGATGCAATAGTTTTATCATGAGACTGGAAAATTCCATACCTGCAACCAACTTCAGGAACTTCTCTTTGAAATTTCTGGATATGTTCATATGCTGCAGGAAATGGTGATCTATGATGGTGAAGCACTTCATTTACATGTGGTTGAGGACCAAAATCAGGCATTGTAGGGTACTCATCGTCAAGAACAAGATGGTAGGTTGGTCGTCGGCTTAAACGATCCCAAACACTAACACGAGATACTCCAGATCCTCCTGAGATATTATCTTTATGAGTGCAAAACTCTAACGTCATTTGAGCTACAAAAATCATAATCAAGAAACGAGACTAACCTGATGGGGAATATTGAGAATGCATATGCCTGATATCTCTTACTGAAGAGTATGGACGATTTTGTAGGATTCCACTCCTTTCCTCTCTCAACTCCTAAGCACATGCGAGGTAACGTTAGAGATAGAGAGAGTTCTTAAAGAACTTAGAACACCGAATCAAAGTAAGAATTTAACCTTCTAACCTGTTCATATATATCAGGATTCGTATTATATGATTGCTTAATGGCTGAAATGACTTGGGAGCGCTGTAATTTTCTTGGAGGGCTATTAATGAACTCTTCTCGTAACGCTTTCATGTTCTTAACTCTTGGTGATACATTAGCCGTAACGTCATCTATTGGAAGAGATGCTGATATAGGATTTTCCTGCAAAGTGGCTCACATTAAAAACGGTTCACAGGAAACTGGTGCAACATTCACACATGAAAATAGATGTCTTAGTCTTACGTTATGCCTTCTCCGTCTTGAACCTTGTGCGATTAAGCTACCATGAGAGCTAAAATCAACAGTAGACTTACGTTCAGAAGCAGAGTTTTTTTGTTTACCAGGAGAAAATTTCTTCACAAGAAGCTTCCATAAGCTACATAGAAAAACGAATATTCAAAGTGCACATTAGTTGCTGTGTAATGTAACTAATACCTTTTAAGGAGCCTAATGAACGAATTGAATATATCAAGTTACAGAAAAGGCAATGCAGATAACAAACCAGGCAACAAATTCCTCAGATTTCTCCCCGAGAAATGCCTCCAAATCTTCTCTTACCTGGCTTTGATTCTTACCATTACAAACGAGAACCGTAACGTATTCCTGAAACAAGATGGTTTATCAGTTAACACAAACTCACCAGCTCTTCACAGAATAATCATGAATCAACCTGCAATATCTCATCCCATGGGCCACATGTACATTTCAGCAAGATGAAACCAGTCTACATTAAGTGATTACATATACATAAGCCTATAAAAATCGTGCGACTAATTCTAAAAGTTTTCCAAAATCCTTATACAAGTGCATGATTACGCAATGAAATTACAAGGCAACCACTACAGTACTATCGTCACTATTTTCGATCGGTAACAAATCCATAGGAAAAAACTCACAAAGGCATGATAGAAACGACGAAAACAAACTGTATTTTACTTCTTCAAGCAGAGAAAGGTATGTACAGAACGAAAAATAACCCTAGGAGTCTTCTGCACAATGAAACGAACATTAACAAGCGGAAGATAAAGAAAAGATGACTAACTAGAAGGACTTCGTCGGAGAGAGGAAGTATATCAGAGGCTATGGCTTTCAGTCGAGAAGCGGCCTCCGATACTCTCGACATCGGAAATGTCATTTTCTCTACTTCATCAATCATCTTCCTATCCCTGCACTCGCAACTTTCGCCACCTGAGATTCTCGGCGTTAACGGTTTTCGTCGGTGAGTGGCTGAAGCAGATTCGCCGGGATGAAACCGTGCGCAAGGTAGAAGTGCTTTGAGAGAAAATGGAGCCTCCACTGTTCTACTAAGGACCAATTTCCTTCCCTCCAACAAAAAATTGACTCACGTACTTATATAGTTAGGTATTAAATGATTAAATACTCGATTATGTCATTTGACAAAGGTTTTAAATTACTATTTGCGGTTAACTAGACTAATTTCGAGTTTAATTTTCGAATTTTAATTTAAAAAGTTTAACTATTGAAATTTAGGATTTAAAAATCTCATTATCGATAATTTGATAATTAAAAAATTAAACCGAATATGATTTAAGATTCAACATGCGATAACCCTCTTAATTAAATATCAGAAACTTAACCGGAGTTGGTTAGTGACTCGCCTTTCGATAGTGCAACGAAATTCTGGGAAGATGAAAAGACTGTCCAGAGAACAAGAGAGAGAAAAATAGGAGAGAGAAAAATAGGGAGAGAGAGAGCACATCAGGAAAAATGGAGGACAATGTTGGAGTAGACGATAGCGAGTTTGACAGTGTTACTTCTTCCCAGGAATCGCTGATGGAGGACAATGTTGGAGTCGACGATAGCGAATTCGACAGTGTTACTTCTTCCCAGGAATCGCTGATGGAGGAGGATGATGTTGGAGTTGACGATAGCGAGTTTGACAGTGTTACTTCTTCACAGAAATCGATAATGGAGGACAGTGATGGAGTCGGCGATAGCGAGTTTGGCAGTGTTACATCCTCCCAGAAATCGCTCCTAAATCATGTCGCCTTGGCAGATTCTCAAGGTTTACCGACGAAATCTACCGGAGGAGTGCTAGAGATGGATACTGACAGCACTGAGGTTATCGGAAACCTGGTTACGCAGCCGATTGTCCCAACTCCCGTTCTCTCGTTTACTACTCCGACTAGCCTGGATTCCGTCAACGATGAGATCTTCCGTACTCCTCCCGAGGTCGCATCTCTCTCCACTGCCGCTGATTCTGAAACTAAAGTGATTTCTGATATGAAATCTGCTTCGATTGAAGGTATGAAATCTCCGACGCCTACTTCGATTGAAGCTATGAAATCTCCGACGCATGCCCATGCTTCCCCGTCTCTCGTGGTTAAAAATGGTAGGGCTACCGAAACTCTGGCGCCTGTTTCAGAGGTGGCTCCTCTTTCTTCTACACCGTCTATTCCCACCAAAAATGTTAGGGTTCCGGCAAAGCTATCTGGATCCGCGTCGATTGAAGGTGTGAAATCTCCGACGCCTGACTATGCTTCCCCGTCTCTTGTGGTGGAAAATGTTAGGGCTACCGAAACTCTGGAGCCTGCTTCAGATATGGCTCTTCTTTCTTCTACATCGTCTCTTCCCGCCAAAAATGTTAGGGTTCCGGTAAAGCTTCCGGGATCCACTTCTTCTTCAAAAGCGATCGGTAGATCTAAGGGTATAACAAAGAAACGAACCTCTACCTCTGTGGTTATCACTGGACTTCCAAAATCCCTTTCTCTTGCTGGAAACAACGATGCGGTCTCTAAGCTGGTGCCTCCGTCTTCAAAGACGGCCAAAACTGTTAGGGTTCCGGTCAAAATTCCCGAATCTTCTACCGGAGAAATTCCAGGAATCAAAATTTCTGAAACGGCACAACCTGGTGCGGATGTAGCTCGTATCCCCTTCAGAGAAATCATCAAAGCCATTCTCCGTAACAGTGGACAGCTTAATGAAAATGAAGATCATGGAAACCTCAGCTGCGTTGATACTCTAAAAAAGATGGGTGTTAGATTCCCTTAATGTTGAATAACAGATCATCAGAAAACTTGGTTCGTTATTGGATTTTAGTATTATTGCTGAAAAACTTCAACTACAAGTAATGATAAGTAATTTCATTCCCAAGCTTTTGCTACATTACATTTGTTTTTTACAGATTCAAGGCTAAATCCCAACAAAAAGGCCCGGTTCGATTCGGTTTAGTTTGTTACTGTACACTCAAGCTTGTTGTAACGGCCGGTTCGATTTGGTTAGGAAGGTAAATATCTAGAAGAAGCACTAAAACTATTTGATCAAACGAACCTTCGTTTTCCAGAGAGACGAAGCTCGGAGAGAGAAAGGCGAAGGAGACGAACATTGCAATGAACTGTGGCGTGGAAACAGCTTACTATGAGGATATTTCTTCTCTTCTCGAGTTCCACAAAACCTGCTTCGACTTTATCGTCGCTCCTGTGGTTTGTTCTAACTCTTTCTTCCTCTGATTCTTGCATTCTCTTCTTCTTCTTCTTCCGATGTGTGTACACCAATGGCGTTTCAATCTTGTTCTCGCGCAGGTGCATCCTGCGTTTAGACCTAGCTTGGAGAGAGGTACATTTTTTCCAGTCACCGGCTCTGACGTACAGACGCCCGTTGAAACTTGGCGTGAAATTGTCGTTGGTATGAGGCATTTGCCTTTCTTGCGGTGGTCTTTGTTTTTCTTTCCATATATTTTTGTGAGATAAACGACAAGAGACTGATCGCTGTGAGATTTCAACCTCTAGGAAAAATTAGTCCGTGGATTGATTTGGATTCTGAAGATGAGACTCTGCGGATGGATTCAGAAATCACATGGAAGAGCGAAATCGCGTGGGCTACACATCTAACTATGACGGTGTGCTTATTATGACTCGATGGACTTTAGTTTTTGTCGTTAACTGTAGAAAATTAATTTGAGGGAGAAATTATTTCTTGTCGCTGCTTTGTGATTATGTTGCAGGCAATCCTTCTTCCTACTCCTAAAGGAACTTCATGCGTCAACTATGCTAGATTTGTAAACAAGATGTTACAAGGCCGGACTGATATAGAGGTGCTCTACGTTCTTTTTCCCTTCTTTGTCAAGCTTTCGATACTATCAGCTTCTTCTTTTTGAAGAGCATTTTCTATCAAACTCTAATATTTTGCTCTGCCATGAAGGTTATGTTGAGGATTCCGCTCGTGAAGTCTGATGACAACTCGAAGAATGCGAAAACAGAGGATTCGGTAGGATACTGTAGATGCAAACGCCTATTGCTTTTTGTGCCTTCTTATGTCCTGAGTGATTTATGATCACTGTTGATTTAAACGCCTGTTATCAGAGATTTAGGATTATTTGGTACTATGTTAAATCACAAAACAAGCTATTTTCTCATGTTTTTATGGGTTCTTATATTAGGATGTCTTTAATTTATAACCTGATACGCTCTTCAATGCAGAAAGATTCGTGGGAGATATGGAATACTTTTCGTCTTCTTTGTGGGCATGACAGTAAGCTGTTTGTTGCTCTTGATATTCTGTAAGTCCAGAGAAAGCTCTTGATTCAATTTTTATTTTCCTTACTTCAGCAAATATAACAAGTTTTCATCTCTATAGGGAGGAACTACCATCTGAAACTTCACGAGAACGGTGGTTTGGAGAGCCAGTGAGATCAATCATAATAAGCACTGACGTAATAGCAGACATAACAATTTTCGTCATTTTGTTTCTGCATTATTAATCAGTTCGTTTGTGGATCATATGATGCATTTTACAATTTGAATTGTCAGTGTTTCACAACATCTTCTAAGGGTCGTGCTTACTTGCCAAAGCGTTACGAAGACATGCTATTAAGATTTTTTGAGCAGAATCTTCAGGTAATGTACTCTAATGATCTAGAAAAGTTTTAATTCAAGTGCCAAGAGTTTGATTCTTTCAGATTATATATCATTTGTAGAAAAAAGTTTGCTCTTTTGGTCTCCCTAAAAACTCGAAAGTCATCATCAGTCTTGCTTCTGCAGGTTGTAGTTTCTGGAAACCGTGTTATTAATATCAATGATGATAGATATGCTTTGCGCGCCGATGGTCAGCTGTTACTCATTGCTATTAAGCTGTAATGAATAATTGTATTCATATTATCTTTGATTAGATTTAAATATTTGGGCTCTCAGGTACGAGGGACCACCCACTTATGTCGTATTCAGAATATGTTATAAAAATGTACCAGAAGGCGAAATCAACTTCAGAAGACGAACGCCCAGGGTTTGGTTACAAAGATTTTTTGGAACGCCTGCAGGTTAGTTTTTTATGAGTGTTTCCTCATTATTTTCATAATCTTATTTACCTTATCATTAAAATTTAAAACGCAGCTATGATATGTTTCTTAAATGCAGCCTCTGACTAATCTCAAAGATGTCAATAACTATGAGATAGCGGAGGCAGCTCAAGCTAAATATGATAAAGTATGTTTCCTTTGCTAGTTTTTACCGAATTTCTCCTTCAATATAAGAGATCACAAACTCGATTGATTTGGTGTAAAACCACAACTTTTAAAGTAATTTTTTTAATTCTGAACTTTGATAACAGGGGTTTTTAAATTCTAAACCTTAATAATCAAGTATTTTAAACTGAGATCTCAAATTTAAATTTGAAATTAATAGTATAAATAATCCAAACGTGGATTATTATTTTTGTCAAATTTTGAGACTATAGTTCAATTTTATGTTCAAAATTTATTTTAATTTAAAAAATCTGGTAAGGTTTGAAAATCTGGTTATCATTTATCAAAGTTCCGAGTCTAAAACACCATTTTTAAAGTTCGAGAGTTTTTACACCAAATCGGCAAAAGTCATGGCCTATTTTGCAATTTTCCCTTGATATAATACTAATAGAAGCGTGATGTTGAACTTTTCTTAATCCATTATTTATCAGTTAAGATCTTAGTTTTTAGCAATATTTGTTTTGCTAGTATAAACTCGCAATTCATCAAGCCTTAAAGGACAGAGTCCCTAATGAGAAAGCGTCTGAGTTAACTAGTGTAAGAGTCACCTGCTACTTGTGTTTCTCATTTCTTGGATGATATTTGTGATATTCTGATGAAATACCAAATTGAATTGTGTAGGTCGTGATTGTTGTGGGAGCAGGAAGAGGACGACTGGTGCTTTCAATATTGAATGTAAGTTCTAAAGCAATTCCAAGTTTGATCACAAAGAGACTTTGAAATTGCTTTGCGTCCTTCCCCAGGCAGCAAAACAAGCTGGTCGATTGATTAAAGTGTATGCCTTGGAAAAGGATCCCAATGCTGTCATCGCACTCAGAGTGAGTAATCAGAAACTTAATCAATAAAAAGATAGTGATTCTACTTACTTGTAAAGCGATTGTATCTTTTTTTTTTTCACAGAATACGGCTTTGAGTTTTAGATGGGGAGATTCTGTAAAGATAATTTCTTCTGACACTTCTCTTTTGAGTGTTCCAAAGGATGCTGATATATTGGTCAGTAGTTTCTAGAAAAAAATCAGTTTTTTTTTGTGTGTGGCTATTTTCTAGTTCTACTTAAAGTTTTTGACACCTCTCTTTTTCAGGTTAGTGAAACTTTGGGTTCTTTTGGAGATAATGAATTCTGTCCTGAGCGCTTTGAGTCAGTTCAAAAGTTTCTGAAGGAAGACGGGATTGTTATACCATCCTCGTATACTAGTTTCATACAGCCAGTTTCAGCTGCATTTTTTCACAAAATCATCGTGAGTTCTCTTTTATTTCTGCTTTTAATTATGGGGCATGCCCAGTTCAAGATGTTTTTCGCCAAAATATATGTTTTGTGGAACACACTAATAACTTAGTGCATATATAGAAAATCAAGCTGGATTAGGGCATTTTTTGAAATTTATGTTCAAGTTTTTTAATGAATTCAGCTTTATATAAATAGGGTTATGTTATTTTAAAGCCTAAATTATTTATGTTTGGTGAAAAAGAATTCTCAACTATCAAAATAGTTTTGTAATCTTTGAACTTTGATTACCAAAATTTTTAAACTCTACCCGGTTTTGTTTATAAAAACTAAACCATAATTTCAAAATTAAGCACAAAAATATACCAAATTTAGATTGATTATTCTATAATTTTGAATTTAAATTTGAGATTTCGATTTGAAATACCGTTAAGGTTAAGGGTTAAAAATCCCATTTTGATGGCTTAGAGTTTTTTTTCACTAAACGAAAATAGTTCAAGATTTAAAATACCATAATCTCTATATAAATCTCTATATCACCTTTACACTTTATCATATATCTTGCAGGTTGATGGTAATAAAGATGTTTTCAACTTTGATATTCCGTATCTTGCTAAGTATCACAGTTTTGCCAGACTTGCTCCTTGTCAACCTGTGAGTACTCTCTCTCTGTTTTTTCCTTACTTATAAAACTGTATAGAATCCCAAAAGAGTGCTGAATTTGTGTGAATAGGTCTTCACATTTACTCACCCCAACTTACTAAGAAAACCTCACAATCGGTACAAGATGTTACGTTTCACTATACCTACAGCCACTGGTTCTGCCTTAGTACATGGTATGGATCATTTCTTGGTGCATTTTCTTAATTTCTCTCTTAAAACGAAACTAAATCCATCTTCATTCATTTATTTTACTAGGTTTCGTTGGCTATTTTGAAGCTACTCTCTATAAAGATGTGCTTATTAGCACCGAGCCTACCAGAGCTACCCCCAGAATGAACTGCTGGTATCATATCTTAATTTCTAACCTCTTTGTTTATTACATAAGCGATCATGGTATTTTAAACCCTGAAACTATTTTCATTTCGTGAAAAAAAAACTTTTAACTACCAAAATAGTTTTTTGAAGTTTGAATTTTGATAACCGGATTTTCTAAACTAAAAAAAACCCAAATTTGAATTATATTTTTTGCTTTAATTTTGTGTTTATGGTTTAATTTTATATAAAAAATCTGGTTATTAAGGTTTAAGTTTAATTATCAAAATTCAGGGTTTAAAATACCATAATCCCTTACAACAACACCAAACTGATTTTCAAATAGATGTGGTCATAGATAAAAAAAAAACCTATACAAACATTCGTCTTGTGAACTCTCAAATTTTGTAGAACTCGTACAAAAAACATAAATCTATACATATTTAAATAGCATATAAACAAAATTTTCTAATAAGTTGTTAAAAAATAAATATTGACTGCCGCTTTTTTATTCTGTTTTAGATTTTGGTAATTTCAAAATTGGGGTTATGTGTTTCATATTGTGTACTTTTTTGTTTTGTTGAGGTCTCCGATATTTTTCCCATTGAAGACGCCTGTATTGGTCCATCCTGAGTCTCCACTAGAAGCACATTTCTGGAGATGTTGCGGTTATGTCAAGGTAAATAAAAAAAGATAGATTCTATTTTATAAAATTTAAGTGTTTTGTTGGTTGAACAAAATTAATGTGTGTATAAAATGGTGGGCAGGGTTGGTACGAATGGTGCGTGACGTCGCCAACTATATTACCGATCCATAACCCAAGTGGTCGTAAATACAGTTTCGGCATATGAGAAGAGACATGTTGTTCTGTACAGATATAGAGAGAGAGTGGTAGTATATCACTATATCCTATTATATAACACTCCAATATTATTCAGTCTTGATAACCAAAAAAATAAAAAAACAAATAATACTTTACAATATGAATCTATTTCGTCCCCATAATTGTCGCAAGAGAAACCGCGTGCAATTGTGATACATACTTGGAAGGAGTGGTATAGGTGCAACCAAACACGTCTTTGATTTATTTATTTTATATTTTTAATTTTCAGGGTATGCTAAGGAGACAAATTAACTGTTAATCATAATTTAAAAAACTATCAACTATTTAATTGAACTATCAAAATTGTTTGTTTAGTTATAAACTTTAATATTTGATTCTTTAGAGTTTAGACCATAATCTCAAATTCATCAAGTTACCGTTTAGTTCATCTAAATTAGATTGTATTTCTAGTTTAAATTTGAAATGATGATTTAATTGTGTTTAAGGTTTAATTTAGTTAAAAAAAATTAATTATTAAAGTTTAAAATTTTAAGAATAGCTGTTAACAAAGTTTGGGTTTAAATAAATTATTTTGATAGTTTGAGATTAGTTTTACCAAATAAAAATAATTCAAAACTTAAAATACCATAGGTTTTTTTTTAATTGTGGATTAAGGGAAAACTTTGATTACAATTTTGTAATACCATATAATCAAACGAAAATTGAACAGGATTTCAAAACTATATTTTTCACCGATTTCAAAACTATAATATATTATTTTGTTGTTGTTAAATTCATTATTCAAAAAAAAAATTATGATAAATTAGTATAAATATGATAACTTTGAAAATCAAGAGATATTTACAACGAAATAAACCTATTAGTAGGTCTGTAAGCAATTTAAATACATTAATTATAAAAAAAATTAAAAATTATCTGTTCGTTACGCCTTTTCATTTGCTCCTTCCTCGAAAGGGAAGACAACTTTTGCAGAGAAAGAGAGAAGCATCGCATTTCCCCTACTCTTCACGATATTCCAAGTCTCCTTCTCCAGAGAATTCCAGATCAGGAAAATCACGCAAGTGGAGATTCTTGGATCCCAACAGATTCTAGTGGTCAATTTCAAGTGTTTGGGTCTTAGATTTTTCTTTTACGCTGCTGTGAAGTTGTTCGGGAGATAGGAAAGAAAATGGCGCTGGAAGAGAAGGAGAGTGGTGAGAAAGTTGATTCAACTGTTTTGTCCTCTCCTGCAGTCGCTGCCGACGGGAAGAAGAAGCGTAAAGGATTCTTCTCGCGTATTTGGAATATGCTATTTAGGGTTAGAGGAGATGATTTCGAGAAGAGACTTCAATATATCTCTAAGGAAGAAGCGATTGTTCGATCCAGGATGAAGCGTAGATCGATTACATTTAGGAAGCTCATTAGAAATCTCATCATTTTCTCCGTCTTCTTTGAGGTCAGAGGCTAGTCAGCTCTTCTCATCTTCCTGTTGACTAACTTTTTTTTCTTGCTTTTGTTGCTTCTGTTAGCCGAAAAATGAATGGATTCAATGTTTTAGTTCGTCTGTAGTGAGAATCATTCCCTTTTGCTGGGGATTAGCTTGAATGATATGATCTAAGCTGTAGTTTTCTTATGCCTTCAGATCATCGCAGTGGTATATGCGATCATGACAACAAGAGAAACGGATTTGGATTTGAAAGTGAGGAGTTTCAGGATCTTGCCAATGTTTGTGTTACCTGCTGTTTCTTTTCTTGTGTATTCCTCAGTTGTTAGCTTCTCGAAAATGTGTGAGTCTTCTGTTTTCTCTCTTTTATATGTTCATTTCATCAGAAATTTAGGCAGTTTTTCTTAGGTTTAGAGTTGTATTCGTGATTTTGTGTGTAAAATGATTGTTTAGGTGAACGTAGAGATCAACATTCGTTGGAAAAGCTTCAAGCAGAAAAGCTTGCCAAAATCAATGAGCTTAAAGAGAAGACTAATTATTACAACACACAACAACTTATTCAGGTAAAGATAAAATTCTGCTTAAGAAAAATCTTGTTTGTGTGCGGTTGGTTCTCACAACTGAATTTCACTTTCTATATGGTTTCTTGTGTTCTTGATTAGTTCTTTCGTAGTGTGGTGCCTTTCTTTCTTGCTTTTATAACTTTTACCAAGTTCAAGTATGTTATACGGTCATAGCTTATAGCTACTCTTAATTGCTTTACTTGCTATATAATTATCCGATAGAGATGCCTTTACCTAATGTCGGTGTTGCAGTGTCACCTTTAGCTATGATTATGTGGTTAGATAATAATCCTATTTACAAGTTACCTTAGAGTTTGATGCATTTAGAGATTAGCTTTAAACTTATCAAAGAGCAGGGTATCAGGATTTGGATTAAAATTTCCTTAGGATGCCACAGCTGTTGGAATTAGATTATCCTTTTATGGAGTCTGTCTTTTCTCTTTCAGTTTACTCTCTCTTATTAAGCCCTTGTTCAACTCTTTTTCTCTCGTTTTGAAGTAGAGTTAAGTAATGGATATATGTTTTAGTCAAAGATTGTTTATTGTAGTTTTGGATAAAGAGTAGTTAAGAGTCTACACATAAGATTTAGAGGTGAAATTCACCGTGATATGTCCGCAATGCTGAGTTAATTGGAACGATACTGAATAAACCGATGAGAGAACGTAGCACTTGTGAGTTTTAGTGTTACTTCTTGTATTATTAGTTTAGATTAGCAATATGTGTAGGACCCTAAAAGAGAAATAAATAGACATTTTTTATGCTGATATATTACAACTGATGTTTACTGTGACCTTATGGTTTATATTAAGGAATATGGTATTTTAGACCCTGAACTTTGATAACCGTATTTTTTTAACCTTACCAAACTTTTAAATCAAAACTAAACTTGTTAAACCTTGAAATCAAAATCTAACCAAAATATATAATCTAAATTGGATTAATTAGATTATAATTTCTTAACTAAAATTTGAAATGATTAACTACAATATGTTTTAACATGAGCTACTTGAATCAGAGATATGATCCAGACCCAGCTGCAAAAGCGGCTGCTGCAACTGTTTTAGCATCCAAATTGGGTGCAGATTCAGGGCTAAAAGTATTCCTAGGAGACGAATCTCAACTTCACCCTCCCACAGACAAGAACAAGGACAAGGATGTGACCCACCCACAAGGGCTCAGGAACCGGAAACAACCGAATACACAACGTAGCAGTGGTTCGAACACTCTAGCCCATCGTTCTGACAATGAGTCTCACCATTCTGGGACAAGCGAAGGCATCGAAGGTACAGAACATAAGCAGCAAACAGTATTCGAGCATTACAATCCTCAGGGACATGCTGCTCACGATGGCAGCTGGATCTCACGCATAGCAGCTCTCCTTGTGGGCGAGGATCCTACCCAATCATTTGCACTCATTTGTGGAAACTGCCGTATGCACAACGGTAAGTGAGCCATTATCTTTACCTTTATCTAATACTGCCATGTTCGTTTGTGCTTCGCTGAGTTCAATGAGGGCAACAATGACTCGCGACAGGTAATGTTGTTGGTTTAGTTATAGCCAGTGACGAGCGACAGCTACGAAATGTAGATTGATTGCTTGTTCGGCAATGAGTTTTGACGACAAACCATTTAAAATTCAAATCGCTGAAAATCTAGTGTTTAATTTTGGAAAAATGGTAGAATAGATCCTCAATTTTTCCGATTTGGTGTAAAAACCCCAACTTTAAAAATGATTTTTTTACTCTAAACTTTGATATCCGGGTTTTTTGAATCTTACGGGATTTTTAAAATTAAATTAAATTTTGGACATAAAATCTAAGTTTAACAAAAAAAAAATATAATCCCAACTTAGATTTTGATTATACTACAATTTGAAGTTTAAATTTGAGCTTTTGGTTTAAAAAATATGGTTACGGTTTAAAAATATCGGCAATCAAAGTTCAAATTCTAAAAAACTATTTTTAAAGTTGGGGTTTTTTTATACCAGATCCCCAAAGTTTAGGATTTATTTTACCATTATCCCTATAATTTTTAATTGTCGAAACTTGTCACTAAACCAACTACGTCCATATTTACAATGTCTTTTGGTCATTACACAGGACTCGCCCGTAAAGAGGACTTCTCTTACATAACATACTACTGTCCTCATTGTCACGCACTAAACAAGCCAAAACTTTCAGAAGACCATTCCCTTATTGCTCCTCCTGCTCATACAAAACTGGCCGCCACAGGCTCTCTCAACAGCAGCAGTTCGACTAGTGAACGCGGCAGCAGTCCAGTCCCGGCGCTGAACACTCCAGAAATCGTGGAAGAAGAAGAAGAAGAAGTACCGGTAACAAGTGAGAGCAGGACACCAAGCTGACCAATGATCGCCAAAAGGTAAAAAAACGAAAGGGTTTTAAAGTGTTTTTTTTTTTGTAGAAGAGAGAAGAATGTGAAAGGTAGAGTTTTATGTGAAAGAGGGATTTTGATTGATTGGTTAATATATATATGTAACTGTTTTACAATTTTGAATGTGATATCAAATTTGATTATAGACCAATACGAATAGTTCCCATTTGTATCTATTTTTTTCCTGTGTTTTTTAAACCGGATTGGACCGAACTAGCAGTATTATCGGTTTGGATTACTAAAAAAAACCATATGTAATTAGATCGGTTATAAAACTGAATTTAATCAACGAATATCCAAAAACTGGTGAAATAAAAAATTAACTAGTTGTTTTTCCCGCATTTTATGCGGGATTAATATTTTATTTTATAAAACAAATATTAAATTTTTAATAATATATTGATAATATAGATATAAACATTAAATTCTTAAATATGAATAGTTTAATAATTTAATTTTAATTTTTAGTTATATTTTATTTCTAATATATGATTTAAAATTAGATTTTTATATTAATTTATAATATTAATAATCTAATAAT
>KE151025.1:27619-40235 GCA_000411095.1 Aethionema arabicum
TAATTATTACCGGTTTGGATTATTAGAAAAAACCACATATAATTAGATCGGTTATAAAATTAGATTCAGCCAAACAAAAGCCCAAAAACCGGTGAACCAGAAAATCAATAACCGGATTCACATGATTAAACCAGTTTTAAATATTATGGTTATAAAATAATTTATTTGATATCTAAATTTTATACATATATTAATAAATATATAAAATTATGTATACTATTTTTAAAAAAATATCGAATTTGGTTTAACCCGACCGAACTATATCCACGACTCAAAAATATTTCTGATTCAGTCACCGGTACGGTTTTAAAAACATCGGTTTTTTTTTCTTATTTAAGTCGGTCTAAGATAATCTCCAATGATGCACTTAAACACCAAATTTTGTGCAAAATCATCTCCAATGATACACTATCTTTTGCACTAAAAGTTGATTTTTAGTGTAACGTGAATAGTGTTGCACTAAACTTTTTGTTGTTTTTTGTTTTATTTTTAATTTAATAATATAACTAAAAAAATTGTGTATTAATTTATTATTTCATTTCTAGTAATTTAAAATTTTAATTGTAATTAGTATTATCTTTTAAAAATATCTAAATTTATAGAAAATTAATTAAGATTAAATATTTTTATTAAAGTATCCGAGACATGAAAAAAATAACAAAGATAAAATCAAACGAACATAAAAACATAACAAAAATCTAATAATAATTTAATATCTAGGAAAACCACTTCGGGTAAAATTATTATTATATAGAGTAAATTTTTGTTGTTCACTGGGTGATATTTGATCTTCACATTTTGATGATGTTCGATTTCAAGAATTTTTAGTTCGACACAGAAAAATCAACACCGAGAAGTTCATATTGAACTTCAAAATACTTTAATCGAACACATATGGTTCGAATATACTAATTCTGAAAATTTATACAATGTAATTTATATTATAATATTTCTAGTTTATCGAATTTACATTATTTTAATTAATAATTATCACATCTTAGAAATAATTAGTATTATTAAAGCTATTAAAACTTTAAAATAAACTTGAATATTAATAGAAAAAAGAATTTAGTGCAAAATTTAGTACAATAATTGGAGATGATAAATAAAATTTTGCACCAAAAGACTAAATTTGGTGCAATTTTGACACTAAATTTAATGTAAGCATTGGAAATGTCCTAATCGTATGCTTAACACTAAAAGAAATTAAAGTCAAAGTGTGAAACGAAAGAGAATTTGAAGTCAACATTTTTTAGATAATGTTACCGTGTGATGTAATCAAAAGTGGATCTAACTTTTTTTTTATATTGGATAAAAAACTAACAAAAAAAAAACTATTTGTCTCAAATTTATTTTACCTTATAAAATAATTTGCTGTTAATTTTAGCAAGAAAATATAAGCTTCTTTTTTTTTTAACGTCAATATAAACTTCTTTTTTAATTTTCTTGCGAAATAATATGTAGAAAACCATATGTTTCTTATTAATATTGAATGTCGATTATTAAAAAAATGGGAGGGTTTTTCATTATTTATTTTTTTTTCTAACCTCTGCTTTGTTATTTGCTTTTTTTTTTCTCGAAATCAAAAATTATTCATATTGTTTGGAGTTTCCAATGTTACAAAATGTGAAAGTGGCGAAAAAATAAATACAATTTTTAATTGTAGCAAAAAAATATTTCCAATTTTAGTGTGTCCAAAAAGTACTGGTGAGATAGTATTTTCGTCAATATTATTAACAGATTTTGTTTCTGTTTTAAATTAAATAAAACGCAGTATTTCATTAAAATAAAGAAAGTTAGTGTGACAAAAAAAGTACACATAATTTGTAAATTTAACAAAAAAATACTTATAGTTTGATTTAAGACAAAATAGTTCCTAATACGAATTTGCAAAAATCCAAAAATATAATCATATATCTTAAAGTCATAATAATTTATAAAAATATACATTACAAAACATAAATATCTTAAACATAGTCAAAACATTACAAAACATAAACGTAAAACATTACAAAAAATAAATATGTTCAATGTATTATAATGCTTTGAGCATGTTTAGGGTGTTTATGTTTTGTAATGTCTATTTTTATGAATTATTATGACTTTAAGATATATTATTATGTTTTTTAATTTTTTCAATTCGTATTAAGTACAAAATTTAACAGATTTGTATTAGATACTATTTAGCCATAAATAAAACTATATGTATTTTTTTGCTAAATTAATGAAACATTGTGTTTCACTTAATGTAAAACTAGGAATGTCAATTCGGGCTAAATCTCGCTAGCTAGCCCGATCCGACCCTGAAAATACATGGGTTCGGACTTTGTTATATGAGCCCGAAAAAAACGGATCGAGTCGGGCCAGGCTCAAATATTCACGGGTTTTCCGGGTTTCGTGCCTGTCCGGGCTGGACTAGGTTGCGGGCTTCCTTCTTCTATTAAAACATAATCAAATATTGATTTATATATGAATTTTCATGACTAATGTAACATTATTATTCACATCTATTTAATAATTTTAAAACTATTGACTAAATTTTTTTAATATTATACATGTTTAGTAAATTATAATATTAATATAGTTTTACGTTTAAATCATCAAAATAATAAATATTTAGAAATCGTTGAACTCTTATAACTTTTTATTTCACTAAATAAATTTAAATATTTTGATTTTATTGACGGAAATACTATCGCCACAAAAATTCACAACATGTATTTTTTTGACCACGCTAAAACTGAAAGTACTTTTTTCTAAAATTAAAATTCATAGTATTTTTTCCCCATACTCCCTTACAAAATCAACAATAGAAGATTAGAAAATAGTAAAACCAAAGAAACAATTGTTTGGCGTAAAATTTGTAAATGATTTTGCCCATTTATATACAATTTACTTATATATTTATTGGATTTTATATTTATACAAATCGATAATGTGTCAAAATCTGAATTTATTTGGACAACGTCAAGTCAAGTCGATGATGTCTTTTCCTTGTCAGGATTTCACTTGATACAGTAATACCAAGAATTTAAAACAATCAAAGTTGCAACTACTTATTGCACAAACCGTCAAAAATAATGAAATCAATTCAAACAAAATAAAAACACTATATCAAAAATTAAATATGCATTTGTATCTCGAGACAAAAAAAAATTATACAGATATTTTGGGGTAAATAAAAAAATTATATACAAATATATTAAATTTTAAAACTAAATTAGGTAAGTATTAGAAATTATTTAACACTATAAAAGCTAGGAAACTATTAAATTTTTTCATGTAGAAACGAGAAACATATCATTTACATTTTACCTGCTATATATTTTTAAAAATTGATTCCAAACTACGTAAATATAAATTTAATAGAACAATTTTTTTTATATCAAAGAAAATTATGGCATGTGTGTTTTCCATTTTTGATAAATTTTCTTATAATATAAGCAAAATCATCATTTAAATTTATTATAAGAAGACAAAACAATAATACAATATTGTACAATAGTTTAATGCTTATATATCAGTACAAGTACATATAAAAATTATTTAAAATGTGGCAACTTCATTAACCAAATGACGTAAACATTGAATTTACTTATTATCGATTTCGTTCAAATATTAAGACTAATCAATTTCTCTATGTTATCAAATTCATTATGTAACACAAGAGATTTAATTTTGAAATATGAAATGTTTCACGTTCAATTTTATACACGTATTGCTTTTTAGTAAAATAAACGTAATAATAACCAATAAATTATTCTACTAATCATAAACGCAAGACTTTTCTGAAAAGTGAAAATATAAGTAGGAGAATAGATATATTATAGATATTGCAATATTAGTGTTAAAAGTTGTTTATCTTATTATTTTAGAAATTCAATTACATTACATTGTATAAGATGCTAAGGTAATGCTGAACCTAGAAAACGAAAATTACAATCAATGAGAACATATCGACTCTCTAAATAGAAGATATCATCAAATCCCTAATTTACGTGTGAAAGATATCTCCACGGTGTTTCATTTTTCATTTTTTTTTTCCATAAGTGTTTCATTTTTCAAATTTAATTTTGTCTTGTCTCAATTACTTTTTGTTTATTATTGTTTTCCTTAAAAATAAAAATAGTAAATAGTAATTTTTTCAGAAAATACTACTATTTATTTTGTTCAAAATTTTACTTATATTATTCTTTTTTTTTGGAAAAATATATATTTTTGAAATAATTAGTCGATGGTCATAAATGATATAATTTACATTATATAGACTTATCCCATGCCAAATTCTAAAATATATTTCTACATGTTAAGCTTTCACTACGAAACTTAATAATTTGTGTACATTTTTTTTTATTTGTGTACTTTTTTTTATAAATGACTTTGACTATATGTTTACTCATAAAAACCCCTATAAATAAGATAAATAAAATTTTGAATAACTAATAAATAAAAAAAAACATAAAAATAGAAAGAAAAGGTAGAAAAGTTTGATCATCATACAACTCAGCTTCTATTCTAATTCCACCCCAACCTTACATTTTCTTTTATTCCAAAACAAACAAAAACTTTTAGTTTTTTCTTCTCAAATTTCTTTTCTTAGATTCAAAAGAGAGAGGGAGGGAGAGATTTTGGGGGTTTGGGTTTCTGTTTTTTCATCAAAAGCTTCAATCTTTATTTTTTTTATTTTTTAAAAAAATTATAATTTTTTTAGAAATTAAATGGGTAATGTGACGTCTAGCGTGGCGGCGAAGTTCGCATTTTTCCCACCATCACCGTCAACTTACGGCGTAGCTAATGACGATGAGACCGGAAAACTTGTATTCACCGGAGTAACGCCGGATAAAAGCATGGATGTTCACCAAATAACGACAAAATCCGGCAACAAAGTGGTTGCAACGTTTTGGAAACATCCTTTTGCCAGATTTACCCTTCTCTATTCCCATGGCAATGCTGCAGATCTTGGCCAGATGGTCGACCTTTTCATTGAGCTCCGTGCTCATCTCCGCGTCAACATCATGTGGTACGCACATCTACATATACCCCACATATACACATACATATATATATAGCTTTTTTTGGAATCTGATGAAAAATCCTGTTTCAAACAGCTATGATTATTCAGGCTATGGAGCTTCAACAGGCAAGGTAACAATAAACAATTATGATATTTTAGAATTTAGATCATGAAATATAGTTTGAAGAGAAAAATCTTTCTTTTTGAAACCTTGAACTTTAATAACCAGATTTTTTTAAACCAAACCGGATTTTTTAAAATCAAAATTAAACTTTAAACACAAAATTAAACTCTATTATCAAAAATTAATCCAAAAATATAAGAGATTTGTAAAAATGCAACAACTCATCGAGGAATTTACAAAAATACATTAATTCTAAAAACAAAACATTTTTTGTATATGTATTCTTGCAAAACCCCGATGAATAAGTTTATTTCTTGAAATGCTTCAAAATATAATCTAAATTTGGTTTAATTATACTATAATTTCAAGTTTGAAATTGAGATTTTGGTTTAAAAAACCCAATTACTAAGGTTTAGGGCTTAAAAACCCCCATTATCAAAAAGTTCAATGTTTAAAAAACATTTTAATAGTTGATGATTTTTTAACCAAACAAAAATAGTTCACTATCTAAAACACCAAAAAAACCAGAAAATCATTCAGATTTGAAAACCTTTGACATGTTCTAAGTTTCAATTTCATCATGTGTTCATTGTGATGTATGTAAATAGCCATCAGAGTACAATACTTACCATGACATTGAGGCTGTGTATAATTGCTTGAGAAGCGAGTACGAGATAAAGCAAGAGGAGTTAATACTGTACGGACAGTCTGTAGGGAGTGGGCCCACAGTATATCTCGCATCTCGATTGAAAAGACTAAGAGGAATTGTTCTTCATAGTGCCATTCTTTCTGGGATTAGAGTCTTGTATCCTGTCAAAATGACACTCTGGTTTGACATTTACAAAGTAAGTAACATCTCCTCTTTCTACATATACACACACATATATAAGTATATATATATGAGATTATGGCAACAAAAATTCTTTTGCCAAAAAAACACTACATATTTGAATTCACCAAAAATCTCTATTTTTTATTTTTTGGGCAATAAATTTTTTTATTAGTTTAATGAAACAGAGCTATCAATCCTAGGGCTAGGCATTCTCGTATCCGTTCAGTTTAGATTCGGTACTTTTGGCTATTCGGTTTTTCAATTCTATGAGTGTAAGATCCTTTTGGTTTTTTGAAGGTTTCGGTTCGAGTTCTGATACCTGATATAGAGATCCAAAAATATATCCAAAAAACCAAAAAATGACTGAAAAACCGATAAAACTAGCTTCACCAAAAAACTAGCTGTCTCATTAGATTCTAGGATTAACAAGTCCGTTTCATTAAACAAACAAAAAGTTTTATTGACAAAAAAAAATAAAAATAGATGTTTTTGTTACCAATTCAAATCTTTAGAGTTTTTGGACTACACAACAACTATAGGGTTTTTTTGGTTAAAAATATAAAATAGAGGTTTTTTTAGGTAATTTAAATCTGTGGAGTTTTTTTGTCAAAGGGATTTTTTTAGCGATAATCCCTATAAATACAGGTATAATGTTATCTCTTGGGTTACTTAGTTCTTACTTGGTTCTTGTTTGTGTAAATTCTGCAGAACATTGAGAAGATACGCCATGTGACCTGTCCTGTTCTTGTCATACATGTAAGATTTTATCAGTTTTGATAAAGAAATTACATCTCTTTAAGCTTTGATTATGTTGATTTATTGGGGTTAAACTACAGGGAACAAATGATGAGATAGTAAACTTATCTCATGGGAAAAGGTTATGGGAGCTTTCAAAGGAGAAGTATGATCCATTATGGGTAAAAGGTGGAGGACATTGCAACTTAGAGACATATCCTGAATACATTAAGCACCTGCGCAAGTTCATAAACGCAATGGAGAAACTTTCAATCAGTAATCCAACACCTCAAGAACTAACTAATGATTCAAGCATTAAAGAACCTAAGCAACGTCGGTGTTTAAGGCTCAGGAAAAGATAAAAAAAAGCTGGAATTTCCAAAGTAGAAAAAACAAAGATGAGAAAACATACAGAAAGATGTTGTTACTTATGAACATTAGGAACACATCATTCGTATTCAATGCAATCACAGAACTCACTTACATAACCAAAATGGTGTGCTGGGATTTAGCTTTGAAGTAGAGGATCTTTAACTCCATCTCCTGTAAAAAAAGAAATGTGTAATGTAGACAAACACTGTAAAAGATTTGAGTATATTTTTTAAAGAAATTACTTAGTAGTTGAAGCAACAGCAAAGCTCTAACCATTTTTCAGACGCATTCATATGAACAAAATCAAAATCTTGATACTAAAATCCAGTAACGATCCCAAGTTTTCTGATGATCTGTTCTTCAACGTTAAGGGAATTTAACGTCCATCTTTTTTAGGGTATCAACGCAGCTGAGATTTCCATGATCTTCATTTTCATTAAGCTGTCCACTGTTATGAAGAATGGCTTTGATGATTTCTCTGAAGGGGATACGAGCTACATCATCATCAATAGGTTGTGCCGTTTCAGAAAATTTGATTCCTGAAACTCTTCCAGTCGAAGAAGAACCGGGAATTTTGACTGGAACCCTAACAGTTTTGGCCGTCTTTGAAGACGGAGGCAACAGCTTAGAGACCGCATCGTTGTTTCCAGCAAGAGAAAGGGATTTTGGAAGTCCAGTGATAACCACAGAGGTAGAGATTCGTTTCTTTGTTATACCCTTAGATTTACCGATACCTTTTGAAGAAGAAGAAGCGGATCCAGGTGGTTTTCCCGAACCCTAACATTTTTGGCGGGAAGAGACGGTGTAGAAGAAAGAGGAGCCACCTCTGAAACAGGCTCCAGAGTTTCGGTAACCCTACCATTTTTCACCACAAGAGACGGGGAAGCAGAAGCAGAAGCAAGCGTCGGGGATTTCATACCTTCAATCGAATCAATTTTCAAATCCGAAACCACTTTAGGTTCAAAATCAGCGGCATCGGAGAGAGATGCGACCTCGGGAGGAGTACAGAAAACGTCATCGTTACCGGAATCCAGACTGGTGGGAGTAGAAAACGAGAAGACAGTATCCATCTCTACCACTCCTCTGGTAGAATTCGTCGGTAAACCTTGAGGATCTGCTAAGGGGACGTACTTCAAGAGCAATTTCGGGGATGGATACTCTTTCGGGGAAGAAGAAGTAACTCCGGTTTAGTTGCTCCTTCTCTTAGTCCGGTTTACCGTTGTGGTTTATGACATTTGTAAATTTTCAACGCAATTATCTTATGATCATTATATAAACAAAATGATTATTAACTGTTAAAATTGGTGTTTTAGACTTTAACTTAATTTTTAAAATCCTGAAGCGAAGTAATCAGTTTTTAGGAATTAAAATCAAACCCTAAATATAAAATTATATTATAATCCTAAAATTAAAATTCAAAAGTACAATTTAAATTATTTAGGTTGAATTTTCGATTTAATTTTTAAATTTCCATTAAAAAAATTGATCATCAAAAGTTTCAGATTTAGAAAACTTGATTATCAAAATCATAAAAAAAACCATTTTAATAATTCATCATTTTTTTTTCCATTGAACACAGTTCAAAATTTAAAACATTATAATTTCAAAAACAAAAATAATAAACATGAACAATTATCACCAAATATGTCATAATTATTTTCAATGCAAGCTATTAAAATTACTGTTCAAATAATAGTTTCAACTTTCAAGTAATACCCACAAGAATCATTCATCAGACGATGGGCATAAACACCATAATCAAAACAAAAAAGATTCGATTTGATTCCGGTTCCGATGAAAAATATTTATTGGATTTTAAATTTAGAATCCATAAATATCGGATACTAACCGGACTTAGATATATAAAAGTAACCATACTCTTTTTTTATTTGCTTTGCTTTTAAAATTTAATCTCAAATACTTTGTAGTAAAAATTCAAAACGGCAGCAGTGTTGGGCAATTTGAGTTGTGTGATGCTCATAAATTTGTTTTTCATGGTTGTATCTGATTTCGCTTAATAAATTTGAATTGAATAGAAGTAACAAGTTGTACTAGTGGTCTAGTGGTAGACAAATGTTCTGCCATTGTACAAATCAGGGTTCGAATCCCAGCTGGTGCGTTCTTAGAGCTATGATGACAATGGTTTAGCGAAGGTTGGGTCCTTCGTAATTTATCCGATTTCGGATGATCACACCACACGCCAGAGCTGTCTGGGTTGTAAAAAAGAAAAAATTAATGTTTGGGCCACATTTATATATTTTGGGATTTAAAAGCCCTTATTATCTGATTTGTTCATCTTTCTTGAATCTTCTTTTCAATGTTGTTCAATGTTTAGCTCTAAAACTTGAAATCCACAGAGAGATAAAGACACTATTCATCACATTCAACCATGAAAACCATGTATATGAAGTTTTCTTCACCATTTTCTCCACTGTAACTGCACTGTCCAGAGATTATTTCTCCTATGTTTTGATTTTGAATCGTTACCTCTTTCCATATTTCAACAGGTTTTTGAATCCTGAGTCTGTGATTTCCCTTATATCATTAGGTTATAGATCTGCAAGCAAATCAATGCTCAGGACAAAATCTATATTAGGTTGAAGTCAGAGTAAGTAAGATTCGAATCTTGATTTCAACCAGCTCTACAATTTCTGCTATACATACTCTATGTTTGATGATTCATTTACATACATATAGACATAGATACAGAAATTTTATTGTTTGGTCAGATTCAACTGCAGCTGTATCTCTGATCTTTTCGTGCTGCAAACTAAAACCAAACCCGAACCAAAATCTTCAAAGAATCGAATGAATCATAGAATCATAAAACCGAACGGATATCGAATGTCCAACCCACAACTCCTCTAATAAAAACGTGAATATAATCACCAATAATACTCATTAGTAATAATATAATCATATTAATTCTTGATATAATAAACATTAAAAACAAAGAGCCACAATACAAATAAAACATCACAAAGCCAAAAGTCTCTCACTTTTTCTCTCTACCCTTTAACCTCAAACACACTTATTCATCCAAAAGATGAACTCTTCTCTTCATAAAAACTATCTTTTTCTTCTTCAATCAATCTCCACAATGTGAGGTTTCCTCTCTGCAGCTTTCTTGCGTATAAAGATTCCCCATCGCAACGCAGCTTTGAGCTTAAGCCATCCCACCACAGCTTTTCCCGATCCCTTACCTCGTTGTTCTCTCCTATACGTATTATCAATCTGAGCTTGGTACGGTATACTGTAACCGTAACATGACTCATCACTCTCACCAAACCCACCTTGTGATGTTCCCAAATTATTGTTCAAACCGATGCCGAAAGTCTTTAACAATCTCTGCATATCATCAGTTTCAAGCATTTCTGAACTCCTTAATCTGATTTCTTCACTGAAAATATCTTCAAGACCTTGTCCTTGTCCTGTTCTTGGTCTACACCATTCTTCTCCTGAAACAGCAGTGGAAGGTTCCATTGATCTGCAGTAGTCTTGTACGTTGCAAGGTAATGAAGGTAATTGGCCGCAATGTTGCGGCGCAAATGGGTACTCGATTGAGTGAGGGATTGATGATGTGTAGGTAGTGATAAGATTTTGATGACATTGTAGATTTTGTCTTGTGTTTTGGTTATGATGTAGTTGATGTTGTTGTGGTTGTCGTTGATGGGTTTGAAGTGTTGCTTGTTTTGGTTCAAGTAAGGTTTTTGGTTCTTTTTCGGCGATTGGTAAGCAGTTTAATAGCTTGCCGTCGTATTCGATAGCTTTATGCCAGTTCTCGTAAGCCATTTTCACCAAGATGTCTGCAGAAATCTGTGTACAACAAAGTTTAGTTCATGTTATTGAGTTTTTAAGAGCTTGCTCAGGTCAATAACAAAGACGAAGTTCAAATATGAGTTTTTGGGAATCATGGTAGGAAAAAACTCTACATTTTGCCTTTTAGTCGAAAAGCTCCATATATTTAAATTGGCTGGAAAACCCTTCTATTTTATTTTTTGGTTAAAAGAAGCCTTATAGTTTTGCTGTTTTGCCAAAAATCCCCCATAGATTTGAATTGGCAAAAAAGAATTTTTTTTTTACCAATTAAACAATTTGTTAGTTTAATGAAACAGAATCATGAACTCAAAATTAAAGGAGACTTTGGTGAAACTTAAAGAGAAGAAAATTAAGGTCAATTTAAGAATTTTTTCGATGAATTTGAAGGGTTTAAAGATCATGTGTTTGAGATTTGGGATGATAGGGTAACGAAAAATTACTATCATCCAAAATCTCAAACAACCGACTCCTAAACGCTTCAAATTCGTCGACAAATAAAGCTTTTTATGGGCTAAAAAAATAAAACAGAGTTTTTTCGTCAATTCAAATCTATGAGATTATTTTCAGCTAAACATAAAATCTGTAGACCTTTTTAGTAAAAAGATAAAATAGATGATTTTTTAACCAATTTAAATATGTGAGGTTTTTTTTCGCTAACTGCAAAAGAGTAGAATATTTTTTTACCTTCTGGTCATGGTTAAGAGATTCAAGAGATAGGAAGTGACCATTTGCGATTAAGCCTCGGAATTCATAGATATGATTGAAGACAACGCCTGTAGCATGTGTTTGGTCTGTGTAATAAACGTAAAGCTTACCACCCAACACACATGTCTTGGCGTGCTCCACTGTATTCTCCCACATTCTATTCGACATTCCACTCCCAAGTAACTACAATATTCAAGAAATCAACAACATTTGATTCAACATGTTTCTTGATTTTGAGTATGTGATTGAATCTTTAGAAGAGAAGAAGAAAGATTGCTTACATTTCTTAGCTTTTGTGGATCTTTGACTAGAAGTCGAAGGAAGTCTTCGACTGTTACGATGTTAGCTTTCAAGAGCTTCTTGTGTAGAACTCCGTCTTTAGCGATTCTATCTAGTCTCCATACTTCATCGTGTAAAGCCGGCGGATAGTGTTTTTTGTATACTGCAAAACATTATTAAAAGAAATGAAAAATTCAGATAATGTAGCATAGTAAGTTACACTCTTACTCGTTAGTATAATCCAAAGTTGAAACTAGGCCTGGGCATTCGAGTACCCGTTCGGTTCCGGTTCGGTACTTTCGGGTTTTCGGTTCCATGAGTTTAGGATCCATTTGGATATTTAGAAGACTTCGGTTTGGTTCCGGTTCGGTTCTACCTCGGTTCGGGTATCTAATCAAAAACCAAAAAATACCCGAACTATTTCGGTTCCGGTTCGGGTAAATACCCAAAGAACCGAAAAAGTATCCGAAATAACCAAAAAAGTATCCGAAATAACCAAAAAAGTATCCAAATAACCGAAAAATACCCAAAAATAACCGAAAAAAGTATCCAAATAACCGAAAAATACCCAAAGAACCGAAATGTACCCAAATACCTAAAAGTACCCGAAATTTTATAAAATACAAAATTATAAAATAAAAATACAGAAAACTTTATAAACTTATAAAATTATAATTATTTTCGGGTGGATACCGGTTACTATCCGGAACCGAACCGTTATTATAAGAAGACAAAA
>KE151025.1:40510-52805 GCA_000411095.1 Aethionema arabicum
ACTAGGAACCGGAACCAAACCATAACCAATTTTTCGGTTCGGTTCGGGTTCGGTTCTTCGGGTCCGGATTTTATGCCCAGGCCTAGTTGAAACTTACATTCTCCTCTATGATCTTTGACAGCAAAAGGTTCAGTTTTCGCTTCACGGATGCGAACACTATCACCATATCCTGCAACCTTAACACCAAGTCTAAACTTTCTGCTTCTAATCCAGCTGGAGTTATCGGTAAAAGTAAGTTCTCCTAGACTTCCCACACCTTCCTTAAGCATAACTTGTGTGTCACCAGTTAAGATTGGGCGTTTCCCCTCTCGTTCTTTCACTTCAAAGCTTTCAAAATGCTCTTTCGTCCAATCTTCGTCGTTTTCGTTATTGAAATCTCCTTCTAACACAACAACATTCAGCTTTAATGCTGATTCCTCTCCTGTTTGGATTACATTTCCTGTGTTTGCATCGACAAGAACTACGTGAATGGCTGAGCCTCGTTCCCCCTCAACTTTCCCACCTGTGAATAAGTGAGGAGGCATTCGTGTCCTGAAGTGAAGTTGCAGATTTCTTCCATCACGGCCTAGGATTTTCTTTGGTTCTGGTGATCTGGATAAACAAACAATGTTAGTTTAACCAGAAACTCACAAGCTGCAAAGATCACGGAAACATTTCAAGAGGAAGGGTCTGTTCGTGCTTGTCTCGGAGACAGCGACGAGGGATATGGTCGTTTTATCGCTGGTTTAGTGACATGTTGCTGAGACTTATCGCCAAAACTCGTTGCTCAACATGTTCGTTTACATGTCGTTGTTTCAGTGGCAAGTTTTGGCGACAAGTCTTGGCAATTAAAAAAATGAAACGCTAAATATTATAGCAATTTGAATTTTGAATCGCTCATCGCTGAAACAATGACAGTTCAACAAACAAGACTTTTTTGCTGTCGCTCCCTGCCGGCTACAACTAAACGAACAACATTACTTGTTGCCCATCGCTATCACTTACGCCTGTGACAGGCAAATGAACAAACCCAAAGTGGAGAAATTACCTCGACGTTAACTTTGCATTTCCCAACCTTGATAAGGCTCGTTCCACCTCTTCACTAACCTGTGTTTGTTTGTCCACATCATAACAAGTTTACAAAACCATTGGCATTTCAAGATTTGCTCATCATATGTGTACATTGAGGAAATAACTTTCAATATAGAATAACAACTCACAATTTTTCGAAACAATGGCTCCAAAGATGAGCACAACCTCTGAAGACTATCTACCTTCACAGCTTCCACAATGACACTGTAAA
Source organism: Aethionema arabicum (assembly GCA_000411095.1). Taxonomy (NCBI): domain Eukaryota; kingdom Viridiplantae; phylum Streptophyta; class Magnoliopsida; order Brassicales; family Brassicaceae; genus Aethionema; species Aethionema arabicum. Next base: position 41,793 of record KE151025.1, read on the forward strand.
CAATTTATACAACAGCTGAACAAATCAACAAACTTGCAAGCCGATCATGACTTGACAAAGAGTTCTTCTCACAACACAAACTTTTCGAGAACTTTCCCCAAGAAGACCTCTCAACAAAGAATAAATCCCAACTTGCAAGACAGTTTACATTGTTCAACATGATCTAGCAATAAAGCTTGTCCTTTTCAATACTTATGATAACTACTTTGAACTGGAAAATGACTGACAGTGTCGAACTTTACGATCTAATATCGCTTTAAGGATTTAACAAAAAAAAGGAAGTTACCTAGCCAAAGCAGGAAGTTTTTGTCTCTTTGATTCTGGCAAGTTGTCTGGATCTTCTTGACTGCATCCGTATCCTCGCTTGTTCATGGAACCTTCCATTTAAGAAAAAATATTACAATCTCTGTGTTCAGAGATATACAAAATTTATTCCAAAGTTAGGAAAAAAACAGCACAGGTCCACGAAGGAAGCTTCAGAGAAGAACACAGAAGAAACATATAACCATAGATTAGTTGAATATAGAATAAAAATTAAAGATTTAAGCTATAGTTTTCTGAAAAGTCTGCTGCTTTCCACAACCCACATGGGTCTGGACGGTTTGCAGAAGTCACTGAACCGAGATCTGTTTCTTTTAATGTATAGATCTAAAACGTTAACAAAAAACTTTTTATGGAATCTGTCCATGTGAACATTAGAATAATGATAAGAAAATAGTATTTTAATGGCTGACACTCATAATAAACAAATAAAATATATAGAAAAAAGCAGCTGGTTTTGTGCATGAATATGTATTGAAAGCTGATACCGCGTGATACCTGGAGAGATCATATGCTGCATTATGTCAACCTAAGTGCCTTTGACTTCTCCAAGTTTTGTCTCTTCTCTGCTCTTTTCCCTGTTTCACAAAACTCTCATGTTACTTAACATATAGTAAGCTTATATTACAGATATGCATCAGACACTAGCTGCATTACAAATCATCATAAAAACCAGACCAAATCAGTTTTACTGCCTATAATATCAGACAAAAACCTTCACACATTCAAAACCCAAGTTTCAAAAGAACTGTATCAGGTTTGTTTTACTGTGATCTAATGCCCTAACCGCCTCTACCATGGGCCATCTCTTGGCCAATTTAAAGTCCACTAGACCCATCTTATTCGATGGTGAATGCGATACTCCAACAAGTTTAAAAGATTTGACGACTGATCCTATAGGCCACCCCGAGAATTCAACACGTGTTTTGTCTTCATTCACACGATACTAAAGAATTACTTCCAGTATGCCACTCATCCTAATATATCTGCATCTCAAACACGCTTAACTATAAAAATTCTGACAAGATATATAATAGAAAAGCTATCAATTCTTTTGATTTTTCTCACCATATACCACTATCTCCCTAATACCGGGTGTTACACAATATATCAAGGCAATGTTCACTCATCACATATCAAATTGGCATTGGCTTCATGTTTAACTAATAAGAATTTGATGAACAATAAAATACAGGAGTCACAGTCACCGACTTCTCGTGAAACGAGAGAAGCAATTACAGCTCAGTGGCAGTGACTGGACAAAAATATGTCTGAAGAAAAGTCAATACAAGGCACAAACTTTTCTTTAGCCATATTTCGATCCAAGTGCCAAAAAAGAGCAACATATAAATAGAACGTGTGAGAGATAAGATTTTGCCTTGACAATTAAGCGAGCCCCATGTTCTCATAGGTTGTGAAATCCAATTTGCTTCCTTCGAGAAACTCTTCAGGGTAGACCAGGAAAACACTAACTGTGCATTACTTACTCATTTTCCAAACCTAAGTGCCGAGCTCTTGCTCTCACAAAGAAGTAACATTTCTCTCTTTTAGCAACAATGCTTAGCTCTCTCTCTCTCTAGCTGATTCACAAATTTATGTGGCGGCATTGCACTTCTCAGCCTCCTTTTGGTACAGTGAAGCCTTCATTTTCGCTTCGGCGAGGGTAAAATTCATATGAAGGCAACTGCTTCCTGCGGCTTTAGCTCTTCCTTCAGAAGGTCAACAAACTGTTTTTCCATCTCCTGTTTAAGCTATGGATCATCAGTTCCACAATCTGTCACACAACAAATTCGATATCCATATTCTTGTTTTCAGGGACCAAAAGAGGAAAATCTAACCACAGAAAGATATTTTCTAAAGTGTTTCTACTACAATTGATAAGAAAACCTAATGCATAATGAGGACGACATTGTAAGATCAAGAATCCTAAACAGAGTTATCCAAAAGTAAAATAGCTAACCCCCTTCAGATTGTATTGGAATTGAAATATAGCTACTGATTGACCACGTTTCCAGGTTTTCAAATGAATCTTAAGGGCGTTAAGAAATAATGAGATGCATTCTCAATCAAATTAAATCACTAGAGACACTCGAATCTGAATAATAGATATCAATCATATTTCTAAGAATGTAGAATAGGAGAAGAATTAAAGAAACTCACAGAATAAGATCAAAATTCAAAACAACCTTAAGCTCGGGACAACGAATGCAACTCGTTAGATAACAAAGAAGGCAAGATTCTCAGGGTTTACAAAACGAAACAGCAAACGTTAATGCGGCACGATCCAACGAATCTCAGAAAATAGAAAGATACATATATCAATTTGGATGGCTCGAATTTGTGATCATCACTCTAAAAATGAACTAAATCCTCTTAATAATCTCTAAAACCTAAACCCTACCGTCAAGGATCCAGTAAGCACAACTAAATCTAAACGCTAGATCCAATTAGAATAAATAAGCAAAAGGTTTCTGTACCAGGAGCAATCTGGAGGAGAGACAAAGGAGGACAATCGCAAACACAAGGAGGACATACAGAGTTCCTACGAGCGGATTCAACGAAACTTTTTGTTAAATTTCCCATAAAGAGCAGGACCACATACAACTAGAGCAGATACCACCGAGAATATCACAACAGACATCTCATGAAGTTTCGTGAACACCGCCCCATCGCAACGATGACAAAAGATCAACTGAAATTACCGATTCAGATCACAAGCTCAAGCTATAATGGCGATAGTTAGCAAATAGTTTTGCCACCATTAAGAAATTGAGAATGCCGAGAGACTGAAGGGAGATGAAGCTCTGAAACGACACCGTTTCGTAGCGTTGCCACCATCGACTAATAGCAATTAACACCCTTTAGTCCCATAACATTTATAATAAGTTACCTCAATGTTTTAGTTTGTAATGAAAATCACCCCTGAAGAAACAGAATTGCAATTGTACCCTTTAGTCCCACCGTATCATTTTCAACATGGAAATTGTACCCTTTTAGTCCAAATAAAGAAACCTTAGTACCCACTCCCCAGGGTTTATTTACTCATATCGGACATATAGCAAACTAGTGTTGGATATAAAAATCGAAACCGAATAAACGACCCAAATCTGAATTAAAAAAGGGTTCAGTCGGTTCCATTTTTGGCATAAAGTATAAATTGGATCTTAAATTTGGGATCTATGGATATAGGATAGTAATCGAAACCAAACCAATATCTATTTGGTATCCAAAAGTAATCATATTTTTTATTCTCGGGTATTTTTTTGGGTATTTTTTTCAGGTATTTTTTGGGTTTTGGGTATTTTTTGGTTTTTTGGGTAATTTTTAAGTTTTTTCGGATATTTTTCAAATCTTCTTGTCAAGTATTTGAGCCGGATCGAGAACTGAAACCGAACTAAAATCTTCCAAAAAATTGAACGGATCCTATAATCATGGAACCAAAGAACCAAATAACTGAAAGTACGGAACTGAAACCGAATGGGCCCCCGAATGTTCAACCTTATAGCAGACCCTACAATTTGGAAGAAAAAAAACAAAAGCAAACCCTACAATATTTTCAGTCCCATAACATTTACAAGATCGCTCAATATTTTAGTTTGTCACAAAAAACACCCCTTAATAAATTATTTGCAATCATACGCTTTCAGTTCCATAACATTTTGAACATGGCACTATATTTTAACTTTTATCAAAATCACCCTAAATGTTTATTACAAGAACTCATATCAGGCATATGACAAACCCCACAATATCTTTATGTTGTTATGCTTTGTCTTCTCTCAAATCTTTGTAATATTCACTGATCCATTTCTCTATAATAGCCACTTCTTGCCTCCTCTGTTCTTTAAGCCACTCCGGATCATCTTTCGTAGCAGTCCTGAGATCGACATGGTGTGCTCCTGAGTTCATACAACACAATGTCAAAAATTCAATTCTCCAAATCAATATTTACTTATAAATTTCAAGAAAAATATTACCTTTTTGGGTCACAAGCGCGACGATACTACTCGAAATGTTCTTCAAAACCCTAAAAAATAGATCCAAAAACACAAATCATGAGGTAATCTCTCAACCTATCCGCCAAAAATAGAGCGGATCACAAATACTAGTATTTTAGGCACTATCCGCTCCGTGTCTACCCCTAGATGAATTAGTATCTTATTTGTTACTAATTTTAATTTAATTTGATAACAAGATATGATAAAAGAAATTTTCAATTTTGCAAAACATGATTAATTTGAAATTACATTTTGAGAAATATTCCCCTCCCCCCTCCACAAACTTTTATATGTAATTCTATTTTTACATGAATTTTAAATTTTATATCTGTTTTAACGAAACCACTTTTTATAAAAATTAAAGTGAAATTAAACGAAAACACACTATAAACCTAAAATATGGTTAATTTTAGGAATATACTTATAAAATTAAAATTATGGTTAATTTTTTTTTAATAAAAATTTTGTTATAACGTTTGAATATTTTAGTCAAAGATTAATTTTGTCATATTTTGTTATTAACACGATCAAATTAAAATTCAAAACAAACGAGTATTATAACTAACCCTCCACGGCTCCAAGGATCTTGCATTCCATTAGAGAATATAATATTGCTTCCAAACTTCTTCAAAACAATCTCAATTCTCTACAAAAAAAACATGATCCAAAACAATCTTTGTTTGTTGTCTGAACAAACTTAAAACTTGAAGAGAATCTAACAACAGAAAAAACTAACCTTTCCACCAAATTCAGTAGTAATCCAATGAGGTCTAGGCTTAACTCCATATTTATCAAAGCATTGTTCTTCAAAAGCTTTATAGTCACTGTCAAAAGGTGTAAACATACTCTCATTCGAGCAGCTCATCGGCATCACCATCTCGGTACATGCCTGTTTGATGGCGTCAGATCGTTGCAATTTCGTCAAACATTCAATTTAAGCTTTAGTGATTATGGTATTTTATATATTAAACTATTTACATTTGGTGAAAAAACACTCAACTATCAAAATAAAGTTTTAAAATGTTGAATTTTGCTAACCGAATTTTAAAACTCTAAACCTTAATAATCGAGTTTTGTAAACCAAAATTTTGAATTTAAACTTAAAATTACAGTCTAATAAACCAAAATCTCGGTACATGTATGTTTGATGGCATCGGATCATTGCAATGTCGTCAAAACATTCAATTTGAACTTTAGGGATTATGGTATTTTAAATTCTATTTCTTTATTAGGTGGAAAAACTTCAACTATCAAAATGATTTTTTAAACCCTGAATTTTGATAACCGATTTTTTAAAACCATAAACCTTAGTAATTGGGTTTTATAAACTCAAATCTCGAATTTAAACTTGAAATTACAGTTTAATTAACCCAAATTTAGATTATATTTTTGGTTTAATTTTGAGATTAAGTTTAAGTTGTGTTTACCGTTTAGTTTTGATTAAAAAAAACCGGTTATCAAGATTTAAAGTTCAGGGGTTTGAAAAATAATTTAGATAGTTGAGAGTTTTTCACGGAATAAAAATAGTTCAAAATTTAAAATACAACGTGTCCTTAACTTTAATTAAACTTAAAGATTCATAAAGAAGAACACTTTAGTATTGATGACTGATTATTACCTGCCAGCCCCAACCATCTAAGCCATGAGCATCTGTTTGATATTCAATGTTGTTGCATTTCTCTGTTCCTGAATAGTTATAGTATAAGGTTGCAGCAGCAATTGCACGCTCAAGATTACTAGCTTTTCCAGGTAATTTATCGATGATCTTGCACATCTGATCCAAAAAAAAGAAACAATTTTGATGCATATATGACTTTATCACACATGAAATTGACTATCTTCAGGGGAGTTAAATGCAAAAACAAAAAATTTCAAAGTTTTACGATTTCATCAATTAAACTCTAACAGATGTCGAGATGTACATCAGCCCAACATTTTTAAAAATATCAAATAAAACTCTAACGTTTCAAATTTTAAAAAACCCAAATATAAAACCCTAACGTTTGAAAATCACACAGATTTTTTTAGCAAAAAAAAAAAAAAAGAAAATCACACAGATTAAATTATATGTTCTAAATGGTAATTCTAACGGAACTCAAGACACAATCATTTTATTACCAATCAAAACTCCTTTATCTTTTAAAAAAAACCCCCTTAAACCACCTACAAATAACCACATGTTATGTCCAAAATCATCCACAAACAACTATTATCAGGTGAGTTTTAAGTTTTCGTGTGTTTTTATTAAAACACAGTCGTTTTGGTACCATGTTTTAAGACCCATTAGAATTTTATAATCGGTAGGGCGTAGGGCTTAATTTTCTTGTTTTTAAACATTGGAGTTTGTTTAACAACTTAACATATGTTAGGATTGAATTGGTAAAATTGTGAACTTTGAAGGTTTTTTTTCTCTATTTACCCTATCTTTCGGTGTATACTTTACCTTTTCTACAGGATAACCAGGCAATGGAGCCATGAAATTAGCTGGAGTTGGGTAATTAACCATTGCTGTATAAACAAAAGCTGACATTAACCAATCTCTAGCTGAATATTGAGAATGAATAACCCTGAAATTCAAGTAAAATCACAATTAAAATTCATAAAAAAACAGAGCATTCATTCATCTTTGAGGTTCAAGAAAGCATAAGCTTACTTGCAAGTTTTGAACTTTTTACTAAGTTCTTGCAACCCATTTTTCATGGTGGAAACAGCTTCTAACTCATCCCAGCTTTTCTTAATTACATTAAAACAATTAACACTTGCTTCCTGATCAAAACAAACTTAAGCATTAATATAAGTTCATTAAAACATGATCAATCTTTGTCTGAATATTGCCTGAAAATAGCACCTTGAAATCGAGAGAAATGGCATCATAAAAGCTTGTTAATGGCACAATGTTATCAAAATGTAGAATTGGTGCAGAAGATGCCAATGCACCAATTGCTACATGAGGATACTTAAGCCTAAACCAAGCTGCAAGCACTGTAAAACAAGCATAAGTTAAACAATGATATTACAATGGAATTACAATATTTTAGACCTTGAACTATCCCGGTTTGGTGAAAATAAATCTCAATTATTAAAATGGTTTTTAAACCCTCAATTTTGATAACCCGGTTTTTTAAACCCTAAAGTTTAATAACCAGAATATTTTAGACAAAATCTCAAATTTATACTTAAACTTAGAGTTGGGCATAAAAACCGGAACCGAAGAACAAACCGAACCCAAACCGAACCGGAACTCGCGTAAAGTACCTATTGGATCTTAAACTCGAGATCCATAGATTTTGGGGAGTAACCGAAATCAAACCGATATCCATTGGATATTTTTTTGGGTTTTCAAGTAGTTTTATTTTGTTTTCGGGTTTTCGAGTATTTTTTTGTTTTTCGGGTGAAAATAGACTAATTATAAGAGGAGGAACTACTGCACTCATTGTCAATTGATGAGTTAAAATCTCATGTTCTTTACATAATTAATCCAAATTTGGATTGTTTTTTTGTTAAATTTTGAGATTGAAGTGTAATTTTGTTTTTAAAGTTTAATTTTTATTTAAAAAATCTGATTTAGTTTAAAAAAGATCCAGTTATCAAAGCTCAAGATTTAGAAAACAATTTTGATAGTTGTAAGTCTTTTTTTACCGAACAGAAATAGTTTGTATCAAATGTTCTTTAATGGTGGGATATGAGGTCTTACTTCCGCCATAGGAGCCACCAAAGACAACAACAGGTGATGTCTCAGACGTTAGATTCTTCTTTAAACTTGTTATAAGTATTGAATAATCAGCTAAAGCTTGTTGGGAGTTTAAGTAACCTAATGTCTCAGCAGATTTCTCTGACTTTTTCCCAAATGGTTTTGATTCTCCATAGAAACGGTGCTGAAATGATGAAGAAAATAATACATTAATCAATGTTTTGAGTCATATTATTTTAAAGGAATTGTGATATTTTAGACTATGAATTATTCAAGTTTGGTTTAAAAGAATTGGAACTCTCACAATGGGTTTTAAACTCAGAATTTTGATAACCGGGTTTTTTAAACCTCACCGTCCATAACCAAATACTTTAAATCGAAATTTAATCATAATTCTAATCCAAAAATGCAATTTATTTTTTGGTTAATTATGTTATATTTTCAGGTTTTAATTTTCAATTTCCGGTTTTTAAAAGCATCTAAGCCATGAGAATTGTATTTTTTGAATAAACATCTAGCCAACTTTTTTTAAATGTTGAAATTTGATAACAGGATTTTTTAAATCAAAATTACATAATAGGCACAAAATAAGTTGTAATCTTAAAACAAAAAGTACAATTTATTTTTTTGGTAAATTGCATTATAACTTCAAGTTTAATTTTTGAATTTCGTTTTAAGAAAACATCTAACCCATGAAAAATGATTTTTCTTAAAAAGCACCGAACCAAATTTTTTTAAATGTTGAACATTGATAACCAGAGTTTTTTTAATCGGAATTAAATCATAAATATAAAATTAAACTATAATCTCATAATTAAACCTAAAAAAAATAATTCAACTTTGAGTTAGTTAGACTATATTTCAGATTTTATTTTTGAATTTCGATTTAAAAAGTTCAGTTATCATAGATGAAAATTTTAAAACTCCAGTTATCATTATTTTAAAACTCGCTATCAAAATTTCGAGTTTAAAAAATCATTTGGTAGATCAATTTTTTTTGTACGAAAACAGAATAATTCAGAGATTAAAGACAAGTTTGCAAGAAATCATACTTCAATGAAGACAAGAAGAGCTTTAAACTTAGGAGCAATGTCAGACAAGAAACCAGTGTTTGAAGCAAACCAGTCAATGTCTCCTTCATTTCCTGTGTAGACAAAGATGGGCCCACCTTTATGCCAAAAATGGCGATTGATAAGATACTTTTGGTTAAAAACTCTGTAACTCTCTGGTCTGAAACTGAAGTGATCAAGATTTTGAGGGAAGTAATGAGTTTCAAAAGAAAGACCTGACTTTGACTTCAAAGGCTTTTTGTTTTTGGTTTGTTTTAGAGAAGAAAGATGATGAAAACCTCCTGGATTATATGTTGCTTCTGTAACAATGGTGAAGAACAAGAACAAGAGATAGAAACAAGTAGACATTGTTTCTCTCTCTAAAAGCAAGAACACATGTAAGAGAGAGAGGAAGAAAATGTGACTTTGGTCTTATCTTTACAAGAATGGTTTTTGCTTTTGTCAAGATTTGGGTTTTCAAGGAAATTCTTTGGGAGCTTGTGGAGGGAAAAAGGTATGAAACATTAGATAAAGTTGTCACTTTTCAGTATTTATTTCTATTTTTGTTTTTTTGTTTCTCTCATTTTGTTAGACCACATAAATTTGTGATTAGTGTGAACGAGAAATTAATGGGTTATTAGACTTTTATTTTTTATCTAATAATTTTTAGAATCAATAATTTTTGTAGACCCAAATGAAGTATTGACATGGACAGAGAAAAATAAATTCTTATTATTTTTTATAGGATCGGACGTTCGAGTTATATAACCGGTTAATTCCGTTCGGATGTTTTGTGTTTTTTGTTTTTTCAGGTTTAAACCATTAGAGTCCTAAATTAACTCGTTTCGGGTTGATTTGGTATGGTTCAGATTTTTTGGCTTCAAGGTCTTTCGGGTTTAAAAAAAGTTAAACCATTTGGATTCTAAAGTTCAGATCAGTTCAGAGCAGTTCAAACTTTAGAGTGTAATAACCAAATAGTTTTTGGGGTTTTTTCGTGCTAGAGAAACAAATAAGATTTTGAGTTTTTGTTTAATATTTAAGTAATATTATTTTGGTAAATGAAGGAAAATGAAATTCTTTTATACAAAATACAATTAAATAGTATTTTTTATCGGGTCTTATAAATTTTCTGATCGGATTTAGTTCAGGTTATTTCAGAACAGCTCGATTCGGGTTAATTCAGTCGGATAAGATGTCCAACACTATTTTTTTTTTGTCTATATAATAAAGTTATTGATCTTCAGTTTACATCACCACTAATTTTCTACAAGTTCTATTTTTGTTTTGAGTATGAGAATGTTACATCAAATTAGATGATCCATATCTTTTATTAAAGTGTCTTAATCATAAATTTTATCAGTCTGTTTTTTTTTATTTAAGAAAATAAATTTGTCTTGATTTTATTAATCGTAGTACGTAGGTAATTCTTAAATTGTTTGGTCGTCTATTTATTTCGATATATCAGTTCTAAATTTTTTTCTTTCTCTTTATCTCTTAAGCATGATGTTGACATAAAAGGAGTTAACTATGAATAGAACTCTATACAAGTTGATGTAATGATACAAACAAATAAGGGAGTGTGGCGAAAAAGTGCCTACAAGTTTCAGTTTTAGCCAAAAAGTACCTCAAGTTTCAGCGTGGCCAAAAAGTACCTGTCAAGAATTTTTATGGCGAGTTAGTACCTCCATCAATTTTTTTAACGGTTTCCGTTTGTATTCTAAATTAAATGAAACGCAGTGTTTCATAAAAAATAAAGAAACTTAGACCGTGGCGAAAAAGTACCCACAATTTATAAATTTAGCCAAAAAATACCTACATGTTTGATTTATGGCAAAATAATACCTAATACAAGTCAAATTTTGTATCTAATATGAATTTCAAAAAATCCAAAAACATAATAATATATATTAAAGTCATAATGATTCATAAAAATAGACAATACAAAAGATAAACA
>KE151025.1:65306-84416 GCA_000411095.1 Aethionema arabicum
TTCCTCCGAAATTTCCGAGGAACTTCCGAGAAACATCCATTTTAAGCATTCATCGGGTTTTCCTCGGTATTTCTTCGAAAAGTTTCGAGGACCAGAACTCCATCGGAAATCCCCTCGGAAAAACAGTGTTTTCTTGTTGTCATATAAACACATAAACTCTAATATCTCCCCCTTAATATCTACTTGTAGATATTTGAGAGTGACATTTTCGAAAGTAAATTCGTGAGGAGGGGACCTGTCAATGCCTCAGTAAACATATCAACAAATTGATTAGACGAAGGAACGTAACAAACCTTGATATCACCGGTGTTGATTCGTTCTCGGGCGACATGGCAATCAATCTCAACATGTTTTGTGCTTTCATGGAAAACAAGATTTTCGACAATTTACATAGCAGATTTATTGTCACAATAAAGAAACGAAGGATGGGGAATGTGAATTACATAGCGTGAAGAAGAAAAGATAACTTCTAAAGATGTATTATGTGTAAGAGAACTTATACTAATTAAATTGAAAACTAGGGGTTAAGAAAACATTATAAAGTGTGATTTCAAGAGTCAATTTGATATCACTTACTCGTGTAATAGCCACTAATGTACCATTAGGGAGGGAAACAGTAAGGTTTTGGGTAGGTTTAGAAGATGAAAATAACTTAGGGTTATAGTAGACATGATTAGTGGCAACGGAATCTAAAATCCATCTAGACCTAAGATCATTACCCGTATTAACAAAAGAACATACTTGAATAATAGGTGATAAGTGAGAAGACATACCAATAGTGTGATTCTCTCAGGTTGAATTCTGATTTTGATTAACAACTTCAACGTTCTGTGGAAGATTTTGCTGCATCATTGTTGGACTCAACAAGTTGATCACTCATTGCATCTCTTGAATCTGAATTGCCATCTCTTCTTGAGTTGGAAGCACCTTTATTATCTTGTTACTAGGCTCATGATTTTGTCTCCATGTAGGTAAAAAAACCATATTAGCCATAAAACAGGTTTGGATTACTTGTTTGTTATGTATTGTTGTTGTGACCATCGTTTAAAAATATATAAAACTGATGTAAAACTATGTTAAATTGATGTAAAACTTGTGTGTGAAATTGATGTAAAACTATGTAAGACTTGTGTAAAATTTTTTGTTTGTTATGTATTGTTTATGTGACTACTTGATCAAATTATGTAAAACTAATGTAAGTAAAATTATATTATCGTCATGTAAAACTATGTAAATTTGATGTAAGACTATAAAGACTATATAAAACTGGAACTGGTAAAGTTGATGATTTTTTGCGTAACATAGTTTTACCTAATTTTGTATAATAATACGAAATCAAATAGAAACATTGAACCATAGTTTTACCTAATTTTGTATAATAATACGAAATCAAATAAAAACTTTAAACCATAGTATTCTATAATTTTTTACATAATGATACGAAATCAAATAAAAACTAAACCATATTATTACTTAGTTATACTTAATAATAATCTGAAATTAAATGAAAAATTTAAACCATAATATTATCTAATTTTACATAATAATACAAATCAAAGAAAACTCTTTAACCATAGTATTACATCGTTTTACGAATTCAAATAGATTTTGGGTGTCGATGGTATGCAAAGGAAGAAAAAAAATCATGTGTGTGAGTTTGATTGTTGGTTGTAATTTTAATTAATAATTTAATTTAATTGGTATATACCATTTGGTTATAGGTCGGTAGGTTTTATGTAGATATAAGTTGTAATTATTTTTTTTTCCGAAAATAACTTTCATTAATGATTAAACGCAAATTGTTTATCAACCATTACAGCATTTAAGATGTTAGGTAAGAAAAAAGGGGAAACGATTGAGTCGTAAGATCTGAAATCTCTAGCCATTCTAGCGATAGCATCGTCCGATTTATTTGCCGATCTTGGTATGTGATTGAAGCTGATGATCTCATATTGTGCTTGCAGGTTTCTCACTCCTTCGCGAAAGGTATCTAGGGCTGGCCATAGTGCATCGTCATGTAGCCCTCGGAGGAGATTGTGACAATCCGATTCGAAGAGAACTCGAGTAAATCCCAGGGAGAAGACTTGAGATACGACCCAAAGCAGAGCTTCCGCCTCTGAGATCAGAGGGGAAATAACAGATTTGAGGATTTTTTCCCCCATCGGATCGGATCTCCCTTATCATCTCTGAGTAGCCAGCCGATTGAAGCTCCTTGGACCGAGTCCCAAGTAGCATCAACGTTGCATTTCGGAAGATGACCTTGAGGAGGTTTCCATGTGAGGGATCGAGGGTTCTGAGGTGTGACTGGTGAGATCAACCCTCTATATCTGAAGTTCTCATCAGTATCGTTTGTACTTGTTAAAGTCTGCTCCCATTCCTTGATATCCAGAGTGACACTCCGTAGGATTAGTATGGTTAATGGAGTAGTTTCCTTGAATATGACTTTGTTTCTCATTTTCCATAATCGCCAAAATATCCATGGAAATTGATTATTTTTCTTTTGCAGTCCAGCATCTGGAGAGGAGTAGAAGAGAAAGTTAGCGAAATTGGAGATCAAAGTAGAATTAGGGCGCATACCTCCTGAGGCACCTAGAATCATGGCTTGAGACCAGATTAGTCGGGCAAATGGACACTGGAACAAAATGTGATTCACCGTTTCCTCGCCACTACTACAAATCTGACAGGTTTTGGAGTTGGTGAGTCTCTTAATACTCATGTTAACTGCTACGGTCAGGCTGTTGGTTAGCGCCCTCCATATAAAATGTTTGATTTTTGGCAGGGTATTGAGCTTTCAAAGCCTTTGGTAGAGGGGATAAAGATTAAGGCAGCTTATCGCCGTTTAATCAGAAGGTTCATTGTCCAGGTTGACTCAAGCCTCTGACCGTACTGTGTACCTCCCATCCGATGTTAAGTCCCAAGAGTAGGCGTCGGATATGTTTTCTGCTCTGGGTGAAAGCATGTAAATATACTTCAGGTCCTCTTGCTCAACTATTGACTCAAACTTTCTCATATTCCATTGTCTTGAGGAAGCATGGATATATTCACTAACGGTTTCCATTTTGTTCACTCGCACACCCATTTTGCAGCGTGGTGGTCTTGAAGGCACTATGGGGAGCCAAGGCTCCTGTCAAAAGACGGTAGACTTTCCTGAACCAAGTACCTTCCGTATTCCTTTAGAGATTAGAGGTATTGCTGCAAACAAGCTCCGCCAAATGTACGAGGGTCTTGTTCCTGTTGTGGCTCTCAAGATAGTGCTTGTGTGGAAATATTTACATTGTAGGATCTTTGACACCAGTAGGGACAGATTTCTGAGGATTTTCCAGATTTGCTTAGCTAGGAGAGCTAGGTTGAAGTTCTCCAAGTCTTTGAAGCCCAAACCGCCTTCTGCCTTGGGTTTGGTAAAGTGCTTCCTAGCTTTCCAATGAATACCTTTGTGATGTTTGTTCGTTTTCCACCAAAAGTCTGACATTTTTCTTGTGATGTCCTTGCTGAGCGTCTTAGGGAGACGATAGCAGGACATATTGTAAAACGGAAGTGCAAGCACCACTGATTTTTAAAGGGTCTCCTTACCTCCGTTCGACAGGAAGTTATTTTCCCAGCTTTTCAGCTTGGATTGGACACGTTGGTTAAGGTATGCCAGCATTGTTGTTTTTGAGTGACCTGTTTTTTCCGGCATACCTAGGTAGAAACCATTTCCTTCGTTTTGATGGATATTTGTGATGGAGTATATATCATTTTTTTTATCTCCATACTTACTCTTTGGCTATATATAATGCTCTATTTTTCTTTGTTTATTTTTTGTCCACAGACATGACAGTAGAGATTGATGAAACTCATGACCCGAGAGACCTGTTACTGTGACGCGAATAAGCTGTCATCTGCAAAAAATAGGTGAGAGATTGCTGGTGCATTCTTGGCTACTCTAATTCCAGAGATTTCATTTTTTGCCTTTGCAGTATTTAAGAGATGAGTGAGGAAGTTAGAGCCTAAAATAAAGAGGTAAGGGGAGAGTGGGTCCCCTTGCCTAAGTCCCCTTGAAGGGCGGATTTTCCTCATAGGTTGACCATTAATAAGAACCTGGTAAGTGACTAATGACACGCACGCCATAATCAATTGGATCCACTTTTGTGAAACCCCTCGAATTCTCATAATCTCTGCCAAGTAGGGCCACTCAATTCGATCAAAGGCTTTTGACATATCGGTTTTGATAGCTAGGAAGTCCTTGCCGATGCTTGTATTAGTGTGGAGAGAGTGTGTGATTTCATGGCTGATGATAATATTATCCGTAATTGCTCTCCCACCCACGAATGCAGCATGACTCTCAGAAATAAGATAGGCCATAATCTTTTTTAGTCGATTTGCAAGCAATTTAGCAATGATTTTGTAGCTAAAGTTGCATAGGCTGATCGAACGGTATTCCTCAAGTTTTGTTGTGCACTCTCTTTTAGGAATAAAGCAGATTTCTGTTTTGTTGATTTCTGGGTCCATTCTTCCTTCAATAATGAAATTATTAACCATATTGTGTAGTGTAGGGCCAAGTTTTTCCCAAAAGTGTCGGTAGAAGAAGCCATTCATCCCGTCTGGGCCCGGGTTCTTGCCAGGATGCATTTCAAAGACCACACCAGCCACTTCCTCTAGAGTAGCAAGCTTGATCAGCTCAGTATTCTGGCTATCAGTGACGCAGTTTTGAAATGGACCCCATGAAGAGAGATTGCATTCGGAAGTGGTAGCTGTAAACAGGTCTATGAAGTACTTCTCAGCCAATATACCCATTTCCTTGTCAGAGAAATGCATGTTTCCATATTGATCAGTTAAGCTAGTAAGTCTATTTCGGAGTCGCCTGTTTTTTGTCACTCCGTGAAAGTATTTTGTGTTCTTATCTCCTGCTTGAAGCAGAAGAATGCGACTCTTTTGATGCCAAAATAGTTCCTCCATTTTGTACTCTAGGTTGAGCTGTTCTTTGAGAGTATTCAACTCTTGGTAGCTGAAGTCTTGTTGATGACTTAATTTGGAAATTTCATTTTGAAGCCTTTCTATTTGAAGTTTGGAGTTAGATTTACTTCCTCACTTCCATTTGATGATTTCATTCCGGTAGGATCTAATACGCTTGCTGACGTTTGCAGAGTTTCGCCCATGGGATACTCTCCAGCCTCTTATTGCACAGTCCCGAAAGTTGTCCATAGAAATCCAGCGTTGATCATACCGAAATCTGGGTTTTCGGCGTGTTTCCTCACCAGCTATACGGACAAAAAGAGGACTGTGGTCAGATGCAATGCGTGGGAGGTAGACCGTATCCGTACGTGGCAGAGAGGATAACCAGTCTGCATTCACCAAAGTTTGGTCCAAACGACAATGGACAGTTCCGGAGCCGCAGAATCCCACCCAGGACAAGGGGTTCCCCAAGTGATTGGGCTCTCTCAGCCTGCACGCAGAAATCATGGTATTAAACGAGGTAAAGTAGCTGGCTAGCCTTTGAATACCACCTAGTTTTTCTCCATTATTACGAATTTCGTTAAAGTCCCTCCATAGTAGCCAAGGTCCTGAAATGTTATCTTGTAGTCGCATGATTGCCTCCCAGACATTATCCTTTAGATTTCTGTTTGGTTCACCATAGACTCCGGTCATGTGAAGTGAAAGATTTTGCCAAGAGATGACAACATCGATAAAATGCTTGTTTGATTTTCTGATCGTGACCCCGATAGAATCCTTCCATAGAAGGGCCAAGCCACCACTTTTGCCTTCGGGTTCTACAGTGTGGATCTCTTGATAGCCTAGATTGATTCCCAAATTCTCCATATACTCGAACTTATTTTTGGTCTCAGATAGGAACATAACTTGGGGGAGATACCGACCTTGTATCTCTCTAAGTTGTCGAACTGTCTGGGTGCTTCCCACCCCTTGACAGTTCCAACCTATTATGTTCATTGGGACCCGTGTGGTTTAAGGGTTACCACTAACCGTTCAGATGAGGATGATTGTGAGTCTACTAATGTAGTGTTTTCTTGTGACAGCAGAGTTGTAGAAGACTGTATTACTTGAGTAAAAGTGGATCTCTGCTTAGAAGACAAGGAAGGGGAGTCACCAGATGACTCAAGAGGCATAACATCATCATGGGTAAGAGGATCACAAGACCCTATGTTGAATTGCAGATCCTGGTCAGTAAGAGCCAGCCTTGGTTGTTCATTTTCATTTTTTTCGAGCTTTGAGGATCGGTTGTGTCCATTGCCTTCCTTTTCTGGCTAGTATCTCCAGCACGTCGGTCTTTTCGATTGCTGAGCGGCTCAGTGGTGGGATGATCCACATATCGAGGTGAGTGAAGTCCTTTGTTTGAGGGAAGTTCACTAGTGGTACAACGTTGCCATGTGAACTTCTTTCAGATGGCTCGATATTCCTCAGCAGATGGTAGAGTTGACTCATTTTGCTTGGACTGTTTTTTCTTACTGGAGTTGTTTTTCTCTTGTGTTTCATGTGGTTTTTATGGTTTAGTTTCTGCAGGCTCTGAGGGGGCCTTAGGAGTTGATGGAGGACCAGGAGGCTGGCTCGAGGGTTGGGCAGTTGGAAGTTCTTGAACTTCCAATTGGGACTTTCTTTCAGGACATTTGCTCTTGTTGTGGGAAAGACGTCTGCAGAGGGAACAGAAACGACAAAGTCCTTCATACTTGAGGTCGACTACTACAGTTTCTCCTGTTTTGAAACGGAAAGTCTTTTTAAAAGTTAAGGGATTATCCGCACAGAGAGTGATGCGCATACAAGCATGTTCAACTGAGCTAGACCCTTCGGCGTGCATTAAGACTTGGTTCACCACTCCAAGTTGGTTGCCATGACAGCTGATGGTGGTGTCTTGGAGAAGATAGAAAGGTATGCCTCGGATCTGAGTCCAGAAAGTGATAAATGATAGGAAGTCCAGTGGCAAGTGGGGAGACCATTGGGCCAGAGTTATCATGTAGTTCATAAAGTACCAAGGTTCTCTATTGAGTAGGTAAATTATGTCTTTTTCATCCTGGAAGAGGAACTGAACCATATTATCTCCATACCCTCTTCCTCTTACTCTACCTTCCATTCTCCAAATGACAAGGAAACCTCGAACTGCCCCTCCAATCTTTTGAACAACCGGGTTTAGGAGACGGACGATGATGCTTTTCTGGTTCGCTTCAAGGTCAGCTTAAATATTTAGATCTGGAATGTCTAGAGGGATGTCATCTACCAAAGTCATATTTTCAGTTGGTGGTTCTATGGGGGTTGATGTGTTGTCCTTCAGACGGCTAGAGCTTCCTTCTTGACTCATTATAAAGCAAACTCAATATTTGATCAAGAAACAGATGCTATTGTTCAAAGTAGAGTGGCCTTGAGATTCTGCTTTCGAAGAGAGAAAAGAGAAAATTTTCCAGGGAGCGTCTGATGAACAGGAAGTGGTCACCAGCACATGTGAAAAGATTTTCTAGGGGGAATGTTGGGTTTAAAGAAGCCGGAGTCTTCTTTGAATGCGGCGGACACGTTGCAAAACACTAATTTTCCAGAGGGAGACACTTATATGAACGAGAGGGTTTTGCCTTCATTTTTTTAATGAAAATTTTTGCCTAATTTTGTTTTCTAAGTCTCAAGTAGTTGTAATTATTTTAGTTTAATAAAAGATATATTTTGGTAATTTACTTATTTTTGGTATTAAAAATAAATTAATAAAAAAATGTTTTTAAGAGAAATGGGCTTCTTCTCACAAGTTGGCTCTTTGTTTTTCCTCTGTAAATACTTTTATTTTTTCCTCAAAAAAATGTCGCAGCGGTAAATGAAAAAAAAAAACATCAAAAGAAGGCATCACATCACTGGTTAGTTCTATTCGCTCTTTCTTCTCTCGCT
The DNA here is from genome assembly GCA_000411095.1 of Aethionema arabicum. NCBI lineage: Eukaryota > Viridiplantae > Streptophyta > Magnoliopsida > Brassicales > Brassicaceae > Aethionema > Aethionema arabicum. The sequence continues at coordinate 73,161 of KE151025.1, forward strand.
CGACCTGGGCGATATCGTACCTGAAGAAGAAGACCCAGACTGTATGCAGAAGGTAAGAGTTTGTCTCTCGGTTCGACTAACTTTGTGTATCGTTCTCCCTCTTTTGCTCTCTTTATTTTTTTTTTTGTTTTGCTTTGGAATCTTTGAACGGGAAATCTAAGGTTCCATTTCTTTTAGCTACTCACTAATCAAGTCGATGTGTAGATAGATGTGTGTTCAACGACTTCTGTGTGTTTGTAAACTGAAACCCTAGCTTCTTCGAGTTTAGCTCTCAATGCGCTTCTTCTGTTTCTTCTTAAGTTACGGAATGCGAGATTTTAATTGAGTTTTAGTTATTAGGTACGATTGATGGGTGATTCTTCTATGTTATTGGATCTACAATGCTTTGGGTAAAGGGATTCGTAAAAAAATTGGGGAATTTTTTTAGTGGAATTATGGTTTCGAGAAAAATCCCCAATTTCTGATGTGGTTTTCATCGAAGTTGAAAATGTGATTCAGATATCACATCTTTTTCTTGAAAAATCTGCTTTTTTTTTTGCAGTTGTGTTGCTATGGAAGAAGTTCAGCCACCTGTGACCCCACCCATTGACGCCAAAGCTCAGCCTATAGAAACTTCTCTCATGGACTTATGCGAGGTTTAATCTTATCTTCCTTGATCTAATTACATAGAGTATCAAAACATTCCTGTAATCTTGAAGACTAGCTTTATTTTGCTGCTAATTTCTTATTTCAGAAAGATCTATCTCTTGACGGGAGCATCTGCGACGAAGTAATGAAGTTGTTTAAAGAAACCAAACGAAGTCTGGCAGCAAACGTTTCTAACATTGGAAGTGGAACGGTAAAATACGTTTTTATGTTTCATTTTCCTTTATCAGTTACCATTATGGTTCACTTCACTTAATTCATCTTTTATGCTGCTTATTAGCGGGAGGAAGTAGAGAGGTTTTGGTTTGCGTTTATTTTGTATTCAGTCAAGAGACTTAGTGTGAGAAAAGAAGCGGACCTTCAACCAATATCTGGTGATAATGGGCTTCATCTATGTCAGATACTAAGGGTTCTAAAACTAAAGTACGTAATGCCCAAATCATTTTTCCTAATTATCATTATTTTAACAATTTGTAGCGGTAATATATATATATATATCCCTCTTGTTTTTGTTTCAGTATTGTGGATTTCTTTAGAGAATTACCTCAGTTTGTGGTCAAGGTTGGTCCTGTACTACGTGAACTCTATGGCTCAGACTGGGAGAACAGACTTCAGGTACTGCTCAAGCTCTTTCTGTATACTTCTTTAAGTCCATCAATGTGAAATCTGCTTTTCTGAACTTGTGTTACATTTTGCTTCTTTTACTTACTAGGCAAAGGAGTTGCAGGCGAACTTTGTGCACCTTAGCCTTCTGAGCAAGTGGGTTTAGTTCCCTTCCTATGGTGCATCATTTTGTCATTTTCTTTGTTTTGTGGCATGATTGGTACATTTTCTCCTTTAGCCATTCTCAAATTGGAGAAGCAAACTTTCTCCTACGCATTAATCAGAAGATGTGCTTGCAATATTCCTTCTGGTTTCCATTAATTAAGATTCAGAATTTCAGATGGTCTTCATATGTATTTTGTTTTTGAAATAAATTAATGGTCATTGTATGTCTGATGATTTTGGTACCTGTCCTTGGTAACAGATACTACAAACGTGGGTATCGGGAGTTCTTCTTGACAAATGATGCGAATGCAGAAAAGAATTCAGATGCTACAAACACCACTAGCCATCTCTCAGATAATTACCGGTTTGGATGGCTTCTGTTTTTGGCACTCCGAAACCATGCATTCAGTCGTTTTAAAGACCTTGTGACATGCACAAACGGCTTAGTTTCTATACTGGTTAGTTACCTTTGGAGCAGTCTCTAATCTTTCATTCATTTTAGCTTTGTTATCATATACTACTTGAAAGATGCTTCATATTAAAGATTGCAGATAAGTAGAAGCTAACTTCTCTTCTTTCTTTTCTGTTGTCAGGCTATTTTGATTATACATGTCCCTTGCCAGTATAGAAATTTCAGCTTTCAAGACTCCTCACGCTTTGGTAGTTGTTTTTCTTTTAGTTCCCAATTGATTATACCATGAGAGCATGCAATGTTTATTCTTTCAATCTAATTTCTGTGATAAATCTCAGTTAAGAAAGATGACAAAGGTGTAGACTTGGTTGCATCACTTTGCAAGATATATGATGCCTCAGAGGAGGAGTTGAGGAATATAATGGAGAAGGCAAATAACCTGATAGAAACAATATTGAAGAAGAAGCCATCTTCAGCATCCGAGTGCCAAACTGATAAGCTAGATAACATTGACCGAGGTTGGTCTAGAAACATTCCTTTTTGGGAGTTAACTATACCGTTGTCTGATTTTCTTGATAAATGGAACAGATGGCTTGACCTACTTTGAGGATTTACTGGATGAGGCGTCCATCTCGAGTAGCCTGATTACACTAGAAAGAGACTATGATGATGCAGTTTGTAATAAAGGTGAACTTGATGAGAGGATGTTCATCAATGAAGAGGATAGCTTACTTGGATCTGGAAGCTTATCTGCAGGAGCTGTAAATACTACAGGTGTTAAGGTATGCATCGTCAATTATTTCCTTCCTTTCCTTCTTCTCTGTGAGAGGTTGGTACTTATTATGTCTCCATCTTCTGACAGCGAAAAATTGATTCCTTGGGCTCCCCTGCAAGGACATTCACAAGTCCTCTATCCCCTCATAGGTCACCTGCGGGCAAAACAAATGGTACTATCGGTATTAACAACAAGTTAATAGCAACCCCTGTCAGCACAGCAATGACAACTGCAAAGTGGCTCCGGACTGTTATATGTCCACTTTTGCCAAGGCCTTCTCCTGAGTTGGAAATTTTCCTTAAATCATGTGATAGGGATATAACTAATGATGTCACACGAAGAGCACATATAATATTGGAAGCTATATTTCCGAATAGTTCCCTTGGTGACCGGTGTGCAAGTGGAAGTTTGCAAACTGCTAACTTGATGGATGACATATGGGCTGAACAGCGAAGATTAGAAGCTCTCAAGTTGTACTACAGAGTTCTTGAAGCGATGTGTAGAGCAGAAGCTCAGATTTTGCATGCAAACAATTTAAACTCTTTATTGACAAATGAGAGGTTCCATAGATGCATGCTTGCATGCTCAGCCGAATTGGTCCTGGCTACCCACAAAACAATAACAATGTTGTTTCCAGCTGTTCTGGAGAGGACTGGCATCACAGCCTTTGATCTCAGCAAGGTTATAGAGAGTTTCATTAGACATGAGGATTCTCTGCCTAGAGAGTTAAGACGGCATCTGAACTCACTGGAGGAACGGCTTCTAGAGAGTATGGTGTGGGAGAAAGGCTCTTCAATGTACAACTCCCTGATTGTTGCCAGACCATCCCTTGCAACAGATATTAATAAGCTTGGATTATTATCAGAGCCAATGCCATCTCTCGATGCAATTGCAGCGCTTATTAATTTTTCTGACGGTTCATATCCAGCATCATCTAACCAAAAGCTGGAAACATGTGCTGGTAATTTTCTTTTTGAATATAAGCATCTGAAAGCCAGTTTGCTAATCTGTTGAAAATGGTCTGGTCTTTTATTAAAACTTTGAAATAACTTCCATACAGGACAAAACGGGGATATCAGATCACCCAAAAGACTGTGTAGTGACTACCGCAGTGTTTTAGTAGAGCGCAATTCCTTTACATCGCCTGTAAAGGATCGTCTATTAGCCTTTGGAAACGTTAAATCCAAGATGCTGCCACCTCCATTGCAGTCTGCATTTGCCAGGTAAAAATGTTTGGTAATTATGGATAGAAATGGCAAGTTAGTTTACTTTTCTATCTAGTGTCTTCCAAGTTAGTTTGATTTTCCTGAATTTTATACCCTTCAATCGTTATGTTTACCACTTTAAAACTTTTATACAGTCCAACACGGCCCAACCCAGGTGGTGGAGGAGAAACTTGTGCAGAAACTGGCATCAATATTTTCTTCACAAAGGTTAGTTCAACTAAGTATACTTAACATACAGCATCGTAAGACAGCCATACCGATTAAACTAGTTTAGGCTGTTTAATGTGTTAAAATACTATACTCACTATATGATGACTCTTCCCAGATTAATAAATTGGCTGCTGTTAGAATTAATGGAATGGTTGAAAGGCTACAACTTTCGCAGCAAATAAGGGAGAGTGTATATTGTCTCTTCCAGCAAGTACTTGTTCAGAGGACTTCTCTTTTCTTCAATCGTCATATTGACCAGATCATTCTCTGCTGCTTCTACGGAGTGGCCAAGGTGAGGAGATTGGTTTGGTTCATGGTTTGTTAACTTAAACGTTTTCTGCTTTCTAATGGTCTCTCTTCTGCTTAACACTTTTTAAATGATTCACTGCTGCCTGTAGATATCCCAAATGAGTCTGACTTTCAGGGAAATTATATACAACTATCGGAAGCAACCACATTGTAAACCACAAGTTTTCCGCAGTGTTTTTGTGGATTCTTTACAAGGACGCCGTCCAGGGGTATGTATATATTAATATACACCCTTTGTCTTAGAGCTGAACAAAAATTCTTTACTTTGTGGAGAAAACTAAAACTAGTTACAAATGACTTGTGTAACAGAGAATAGGACCAGATCATGTTGACATCATCACATTCTACAATGATGTATTTATCCCCACTGTAAAGCCGTTGCTGGTGGAGCTAGGTCCTGCAGGTACAACAAAGAGAATCGACGGAGCTGTGGAGGCCAATAACAAACCTGAAGGTAGTTAAGAAAGGCTAGACCTTGTCGGTCAATACACACCCCGAGTTAATTGATAACTTATTTTCTCGTCTTCCTTGGATTTCTAGGTCAATGTCCTGGATCACCTAAAGTGTCTGCATTTCCAAGTGTTCCAGATATGTCCCCTAAAAAAGTATCTGCAGTGCACAATGTCTACGTTTCTCCTCTTCGGGGCTCCAAGGTAACTTACTGTATTCGCTATAATAATGAGACCCTCCTTTCGCTTAACTCAAAACCTCCATGTTTTTTTGCAGATGGATGCTCTAATTTCACATAGCTCAAAAAGTTACTATGCTTGTGTTGGAGAGAGCACTCATGCTTACCAAAGCCCTTCAAAGGACCTCTCAGCCATCAACAACCGCTTGAACAAGTAAAAGAACATCATATTTATCTCTCTCGCCTTTCTTCCATATCGATAAAAATCACAAAACTTACCTTAACCATATCTGGTGTGTGACAGTCACAGCAACCGCAAGAGGACCCTAAACTTTGATGTAGAAGCAGGACTAGTAAGCGATTCCATGGTTGCAAACAGCCTTTACATCCAAACTCAAAACGGAACTGCTGCATCGTCATCAGGTGCTGCTGCTGCAACTCTTAAAACGGAGCCAACAGATACATAAAAAAATCTGTAAATACTTTTCTCCTGCAGAGTTCGTTTTTGTATATGTTTAGCTTTCTAGTGGTCAGCTCAAGCTCAAGGTGTCATGGCTATGGTGTAGAGGCTTTAGAGAGAGCATGCCTCTTTATCATAATTTAGGTCTTAATAGTGTCCTCTATTTCTAAATGAATCTTCTTCACGTTGCTTTTTTTGGTTAACTTTGTATGATTGTCTTCTAGTTTTTAACTTGATAGCTCCAAAATATTTTACATGTGACAGACACTGTTTAACGTACATGTAAATAGTTAGCCACTATGTATTATCAATGGAAGTATTTATTATAAGCAAAGACCACTTACTACCTCTTCAACATCATTGAGCTTGCCACTTGTTTGTACGAATCATTCAAACCTCACTAAAACAATTAAGAAACGCAACTCAAACAGAAAAAAAAAAGACGTTTTTTTTATTCGTTTTGTTTATGTAATAAAGAGACCAAAGACTTGCTTTGATTGTCTTTAGCGACCGTAGAGAAGAGATCTCTTGGGACAGTCTTTTGAGTTACTGGGTCGTTTGGACCGAGTTACTAACTGGGTTTGGGTCATTCGGGTTTAAGCCACTGTTTATAAGTTTTTTTCAACCAAGATGAAAACGGGAACAGAAACAAAAATGAGGATTGGGACGGGAAACAATAAAACTAAAAATTTTAGAGATACGGATACGATACGTCTATAAAAATATCGATAGAACTAAAAAAAAAAACCCCAAATCATAACTTACCCATAAGACTGGAGATGAAAAAACACTTAAATATAATATTTTAAATAAAATAAAAAAACTAATCATTAGACAACTTATTTTTAAAATCTGTTCATCTAGTGAAAGATTTGCAAACTCCAAAAATTCCACATTCTAAAGAATCAAAATCCTCTCAAAAAACATCCCAAATCTTTGTTTTTTTCTTCTTCATATTAATTATAATTCATTGATAAAATACGTAAGTTGTTGTGGATGAAAACTAGGTGTTGAACTCGATTTGGAATCAACATATTCCTTCTAAATGAGTGAATGAATGCATAAGTACTCCAATTGCATTCAACACATGAACACATGAATATGTGGACATGAAGATTTTGTCCAAGTAACCTAAAAGCCAAAATCTGCAAGTGAGGAATTTCGGCACCAAAATTAGTCCACCAATTCATGGGTTCCCTTATTAACATAACCGAAATGCGTGTTAAATCTTAAAAGGACCACTCTTCGTAGAGAATAATCATGATCATTCAAAACTTTAAGATGATCTTCAATATTCTGAAAGCTTAAAGCTTAAAGCTATCAAGAACGACTCTTACTGAAATCTTAAAGCTAAAAAAAAGTAAAATCTATGATCAATCGCAGATTCGATTAGAAGATAGACCTTTCCGTGACGCCATGAGACTCTGTGTTGAAATATCTAACATCTGCTTAGTAAATCACAAGTCGAAGATAAACGACGAGCTAAATTGTATGTAATTATTAGACAATGCAAAATATTACCGGCATATATGCCAAATAAAACAACGTAATATTAAGTTATACCCCTTCCATCCCATTTTGTTTGATTTTCTAGCATTATTTTTTTGTCTCATTTTGTTTGGTTTTATTTTTTTACCTTTTTTATTTAATTAAAATTCAAATGTGTTATTGATTTTGTAAATCTCACATATCAATATGAATATTTATTACTTATTTTTATTGGTTAGTTATAGATAATTTTAAAGAGTGAGTTTATATATTTAATGGAGAAATATTAAAAAAAAGTAAATATAATTAAAGAAAAACTAACTATTTAATGAATTAATTATGTTTTCTTAAAATATGTGAAAATTGTGAACGAAGTGGTACAACGGTTACCACTTTTGCTGCCATCACATCCACATGGGTTCGAACTCACAATGTTCCAGTTGAGGAAAACTAATATTAACCACTAGGCTAGAGTGAAAAAATATATGTGAAAATCCTAAGGAATCAAATAAAATGGGATATAAGGATTATAACTTAATATTTAACATAACAATCACTGAAAGTTACAATACTTTTTTGCAACTTTCATATATAAAAATATTCTGCTGGAGCAAGGTAGCCCAGTGGTAAGGTGTTTTCCTCTGATACTTCAAACACCCGAGTTCGAACCCACCATGTTACGGTTTGTGCATCAATTTATATCTCGTTTATAAACCAATAGTTTTTTTTGTCTCCTACAGAAATTAAATATCGGTGTTGTTGTTTGAACCCGGATACCTTTTGATACAAAGAGAATGAGTTAAAAGTGGAAACTCTTATATCAACTTTGCTCTGACAACCTGATAATATAAAACGCAAGTAAAAACTTTTAGAATATTTTACTCAAAACAATAAAACTCGAAGTTTAGTTTTATTTTATTTTTATTTTTCTCATACATTAACACCAAATAATAGGAGGAATCATATCCCAATTTCTATAAATGTTGTTCCAACTATAAAACTTCTGATCGTGAACAACTACTAAACACATATGTTTACACTCTCTTGAATATTTGGATGAATCATACGATACATATGGTTTCTCCGACATATCAAAATGTGTTTTTCTATAAAATGTTCCTACACAAGAAAGCATAAACGTTATTCTATTCTAGAAGAAAAAATTCATATAAGTGATACTAATTTTGACGCAGTATTAGATTTGTTCGTTTGCTGTCTCGGAGACAGCGATGGGAAATAGCGACAAAGAATTATGTTCATTTTGTAGTCGCTGATTTAATGACGTGTTGTTGAGATTTATTATCGAAACTAGATTTATTGTCGAAACTCGTCGACAAGTTTCGACGACAAGTTTCAATAATTAAATATCAAATATTTTGTGTGTTTATAATTATAATTGTTGTTATATTATGAGAAAATGCAAAATATTAATGGTATTTAGGCCAAATAACACAATTAAATTAATAATATTTAACATAATCATAACTACCGAAGGTTTCAATACTTTTATTTGTAAACTTTATTTAAGAAACAGGGAAATGACTACAAAAATCTCTTATGATATTATTTCAGTTATTTTAAAAATTAATTTAATTATCAATTATTGTCCACGGTGTTAAATCCGTTAAATTTTATATTCAAATCAATACGTTACAATAAATCCAACTCGCACCACATTGTTTTGCTTATGTTGGTCTCAGTTTCGTCGATCTCACCCCTAATATTCATCAGTCTTGTTTAACATAGTTCGTTATATTTATAAAACTTTGAGTTTTATTTGATTTATTACAAATTAAAAATTAAATTATTTTCCAAAATAAATGAGATATTAATTTAATATTGGACGATGATATAATATAAGATTTAAAACACAAACATAATTAAACCTTTAGAATTTTTTACTCAAAACAATAAAACCAAAAGTTTTTTATTTTTATTTTTATTTTTCCCATACATTAACGCCAAATAATAGGACGAATCATAACCCACTTGTTCACAAAGTTGTTCCAACGATAAAACTTTCGATCTTTAACAACTACCAAACACATATGTTCACACTCCGATGAATCTTTAGACGAATCATACAATACATATGGTCTCTCCGACATATCAAAATGTGCTTTTCTGTAAAATGTTCCGACACAAACCGTTGGTCGTTTTGGTCCCGGTGCGGTTAGATTAGTCTTCGGAATCATTATAAAAGTATCATTACCTAATGCAACTTGTCGTGAAATCTCAGGTCTTGAATCGCACGTGACGAACACCGGAACATTGTTACTTTTGTTAAGTTTGTTGGCCACATAAAGATTGTCCGCACGTGCCGGTCCCAAACTAGAAAAGATTAGTCCGATCATGATCGAAACTAGTAAAAGTGTGTCCATTATGTTCGAATGTGTAATGGTGATATAGATTTTGATCATACATGTACGTGTATATATATATATATATGTATATATATTTATGTGATATGGTTTGAGTTTCTTTAATGTATTAATTAATTAATACTCCCTCCGTTTCTTTCTAAATGTCGTTTCATATATATTATATTTTTTTGTTTTAAATTAAATGCCGTTTTAAGTTTTGAGGTATTTTATGTAATCAGTTATATCTTTGGTATTAATTATTGTAAAAAAAATTATTATAATAAATTTGATAAATACATTTAATTAAAAAGATTATTTTTCGTTAAATCATTTTTTTTCTTAAATTGTGTGAAGAATGCTAGAAAGACATTGAAACAAAGGGAGTATATTTATTAGGAGACTTAAATATTGATTAATTGTTGTTTATGGTTATAGGATTGTGATTAATTAGAGATAGGTTATCTATGGGAATTGATAAATGGGCCTATATATAATTAATTGGGCCGGGCCAACTAAAGTAATATAGCCACAGCTCTCCCACAAAGAATCCTTAATGACACTACTAAAATAGCAAAAAAAAAAGCTTACGTAAGCTTTTTTTTGTTTTTTTTCCCAATGAGCTTTTTTTTTTGTTACCATTGGATTTTTGACTAAATTTAATTTTCGACTATCCGTTTTTTACCAAATTCAAAAATGAAGTGTTTTTTGTTTGTAGTGTATTGGACATCAAACATGCAACGTATTTGTAGGGCTGAGGTGAATAACGAGTTACTCGATTAAATTTATTCTTAAATTTGACACGCACAAATCTAAATATTTGTTCATATAATTCTACAAATTCATCATAATAAATTTTAGTTACCGGCTTTTGGTTGGTAAGATTTTAGAATCTAAGATGAACAAATCTCGAGCCAAGAACTTCTTTTAAACTGTATTAAATGAGATAATGAGTTTTAGTGAAGCTAAAACGAAATCGTCGACCCCATAATTAAAATGAGACAATGAGTTTTGGTGAAACTAAAAAAATAAATTAAAAAATGTCAATTTATGATTTTTAGAGGTTGGATGATTTTTGTTACTCCATCGGGAAACCACTATCATCCACATCTCAAATACTTACCCATAAACCCTTCAAATTCGTTGACAGAATCGTAAAAACATTTTTTTTAGCTTCACCAAAACTCACTTTCGTTTAATTTTGGGAATGACGATTTTGTTTCATTAACTTAACAGAGGATTTAATTGGGGGAAAAATATGTGGTTTATTTGCTCAAAAAATAAAATACAGGATTTCTTTGGACAATCTAAATCTATGGTGTTTGTTTTGGCTAATCCACAACTGAAGTGGTTTTTTCGGAAAAAAATAAAAGGTTATTTTTTGTCATCTGTAGGGTTTTTTTTGTGAAAGGGCAAAATTACAAGGATATTTTTGTCATAATCTCCTAACAGTCACTTAACTTTCATTTAATGGAGAGGTTTTCTCGACAAATAAAAAATTGTGGGTTTTTTTTACATATTTAAACTAATGGGGTCTTTTAGCTAAATGAACAAAACTGCATGATATTTTGGGTCACAAGCCGCTCCCATTAATTATTACAAATTAAATACAACAATTAAATGCCGTCATTGCACTTCTAACTCGGGTATCCTTGGACGGTAATGAAAGGAATTATCGATCAAAAAATTTCTTGCAACTCTAATCGGAATCAAGAGTCACCGGATCTTTGTCGATAGAAAGAAATTGAGAAAGAGAGCAGACAGAAGAGAAGACACAATTTAACGAGTTCGAGAATCAAATCAATTCTCTACGTCTCGGCCAGCAGAAGTACCAGCAATTCACTAAGCTTTAGTCGTTTTTACAGAGTTCTCTCAGCTCACCAACAACTCTCATCAATGGCGTACAAGGTTCATTTATAGGAGAAAGAAGACGAAGCCTAACGACTTCCAACGGCTCCAACGGAAGAAGAAAACA